>NQII01000810.1:492316-509051 GCA_002778355.1 Clitarchus hookeri
GACGTCTGACATAAAGGCGAAAATTATCTTGGCTGACTTGTCCGTGGGTGCCCCTTGCCTAGGAGCGTGCTGGTAAGCTCTGGTAGCAAGACGTTCATGGTTCAAACCCCGTCTGGGATGACGCAATACGTGAAGATTAGGCGAAGTCGTGTTTATATATATATATATATATTTCAGTACGCGCACACGTCAAACTAAAGTTAACGTCAAATTATTGACAGTGATTTAAGAGCACCATTGCACTAGATAGCTAATGACGTGTTTGAACTACGTTCATTCTGTGCCCCATCTACCAAATTGGTCAAGTCTTCGCCCGTTTTGCACAGCTCGAACTGGTTTTCTAAATTTGGTGGTGTTGATAGACTTTTTGTTTGCAGGTGATGTAAGGACTGCCAGCTTTATGGCTTGCAGATATGTTGAGAATCAATTGGGCGCTAATACTTTGGGCGTTGCCGATTGCAGTAGAATGGTCCTGCTGTCAGACATTTGTCAAAATGAAGAGAGAGAATATATTTAGGGCTAGTTATATTGTAAATTTATTTATAGTTTTTGTAACTGGTGTATTTTGTCCTGACCTGGTGGACTTTCTTTTAATTAAATTCATGCTATATCTTGAAACAAGTATTATAAATATTCTTATGTTAATCATGTTAATTTGAGTTTTAATGTGTTAATGTGTATTAAGGGAGACTGCTTGTGAATTACGCACAAGACTGTATATCCCATTTGGCTGATGTATTTTTGTTTGTTGTTGTTTTGTTGGTGCATAATTTTGTCAAAATAAAATTAAATGGTAATGATGGATTTTAACAATGTAAGGTATAGCCAGAGGTGCAGTCGACCATTTGTAAGTGACTTTCTATGAATTCCCCAGCTTCTGTAAATAAAATTAATCATGTAATCCCTGCTTGTATTACCCACTCTACCTTGCTAATTATCCGGTTACACAGATAGGGAGTCCGTACTGCTGTGCTGGAACATCCGCACTGGTCACGTAGCTATTTCTTGTCAAGAGTCCCCCTTGCCCTGCCACTCCCTATACAAGTTATTAATTCTCTGGGCAGTTACATAACGTTGCCCTTCAGGTGTCCTGGGTACAGGCTGGATATATGTAGTTGATCAATAAACACACATACTCAGTAACCCCAGTCTAGGCAACTTTGTTCACCCTAATTCTTCCCAATAATCCACCGCCTTCTCAGGCTTGGGTACGGTCTCAGACTCGCAGCCCTTCAGCGTCACACTTTGTGCTCACCGGGAACCGCTCTCTACTTCAGTCATGGCATCTAGCTACCAGCAATACTGCTGCTTCTCTGGGCACCTCGGGGTCACGGTGGCTGAGTGGTTAAACTGCTCGCCTCCCACCAAGGTGAACCAGGTTCAATCACCGACCGGTTCACTCTGGATTTTTGCAAGTGGTAATCGTGCCAGATGATGCTGCTGGTTGGCAGGTGTTCTCTGGGATATCCCATTTCCCCCACCCCTTCATTCTGGCACTCACCCTCGTTGACTCTCAAGATCTCGCTGTTAAAAGCCGCCCAAATCTCTTCACTCACTCTGGGCACCACGAAAACTGAGAGCGAAGCTCACTATGAAACCTACTCAAGGGAGACTTGGTTGTCAGCGATGCTGCCTCTTTGCTGGGGAGTAGGTATAGTGACTGTTCCCACCTCCTTTAGAGGTACATGCACCTGCCACGTTGGAAATACTTCCTGTCTCGGCTGAGCACCTGGCTACCAGAGATACTGCCACTTCTCTGGGCATCACCGAGTCAGGGAGCGGGCACCAGCGACAGGAAGAACCGCTCTTGTCTACTGCTTTACGACACGACCGAACCTAAGCCTCAGCATACACCTAGCCACATGTCCCACCATAGAGCAGGGGTGTCAGGCTGAGGAGATAGCCACAGCACAGCCTGAACAATCTGTGGAACAGGGGAAATGCAACCTCCACTTGGCAAGCGTCTCCAGAGACAGGAGCTTGAGTTCCACTCCAGCTTACCAACCAGGCTGTTTTGCAGTACTCGGCGCTACATCACAACTGCTGCCAACCTGCCTAAACGCTATCCTTGACAAGCTCCCACTTGAGCTGCGCTGTGACCAGAGCAATGAGAACTGGAGCGGCATGGCTCCAGACTTCTGGGTGGAAGACGCTCAGCCATCATCCAGACCAAGGTCGTGCATCACGTCAGCGAGTTGGAAGGTCGTTTTATGGTGTTTATGACGTATAAAGGGCTGGCCAAATGCTTAGAATAGCAATTTCCTCTCTGTGAAATGGTCAGTGCTAGAATAACTTGCGAGATACCAGAATAGGCTGAACTTTTGTAATCAAACCACAGATCCTAAGCCGATTGTGATTGCATTAACTAGTAATATGGTGAGGGTAAAGTATATGTAGGTTTAAAGTACTTTTTCTATGTTTATGAATATTTTATCAAATGTGTTTTAATATTCTTGTCTGTGCGAATTTTTTGACATATGGGTTAAAATATTTGAAGTTACTTCTTCAAATTGGAAGTGGTAGCAGTGATTTATACTAGATAGTTGTTAATTCAGGTAATTTAGTTACTGAAGTAGTAAATTTGAATACTTGGAAAGTCTTTTGTTTAACATCTTAAATGTCTTTAAGAACTATATGTTTGGAATACTATGGGAGAGTGTTTCTACTTTCTCTGTTTTCTTGCATCCTGGAAGCAATTTTGTGTAAAACAGTGAGTGAGAGTATGGATGTATGGATGTACGGATGTAGCAGTCCAGCGGTGGTGGCGTAGAACATCTGAGTCAGCCGAGTGTGTGGTGGTTGCAGCTGATCAGGCTGCAGGTGAATGGGCAGATGGTTCTGCTAGAGAGCGTCATCAGCAGCCAGTTGAACTGCCTGACGGACCCGTCGCCTCTGGTGAGGCAGCTGTGTCTCACAGGACTGGCGTCGGTGTCCCAGCTGGACGCCGAGCAGGTAACCTCACTCTCCACCTTCCTCTCTTCTCACACTTTCATCCTTCAAGTGCCATCCATGTATTACAGACTGTGCCTTATGCCTTATTTTGCATATATTCCATTATATCTTTTTTTTTTTTTTTTACTTGCTAAAAATATTTAACTTTTCATTTCTTTAATAAACATCTTAAAAAAAAAATTTGTATTTACAATTACAGTTAACTCACTTCTAAGACATCCCATGATTTCCTGAAAAGGATTGGATTGTTATTTCATAGGGCTTGTATTTTGAATTTTGACGCCACCGCCCAATCCCTGTGTGACAAATTCACGTGTTGTACAGTACGCTCTCAATTTAATGAAGTTCCACGGTTGCAGAGAGTGACTTTGGAAAATTTCTACCTTCATAAAAAATTTAAACTGCAAATTTCGACCCTTAAAAATTAGATAAGTTGTGTTTAGTGTTATTTTTCCTGTTAAGTCTATGTTTAATTATCTTTGGTATAAATTCAAAATGATTTGTAAATGAAATATTAATTTAATTCAATAGACAAATGATTTCAGAATAAATTGCTATCTCAGAAGCATATGCAGTCGGCTCCCTATCTACCGTTTTTCAGAGGGCTGTCAAAAAATTTTCATGCATGCGATATTTCAATAGATGAAGGTTCTGATATGTACATCAATAAAATACAACTTCTGACCCTATTAGACTTCATTCTGAGTATAATGAGAGCTGTATATTATCTGTGAATAAAGTTTAGCTAATTAACACAATTAAAATTGGAATTTTAAAAAAAAAGTATGATTGTATTAATATTACTGCAAAGAATACATTAAGAAACATTTCACCTTTACTCCTTTAAATAAAGAAAATATCATCTCAAAATACTGTATACATCTGATTGTAATCTGACACCAATTGCAAGCCAACTTAAAACTTTCAAACCCTCTAATAATGAAAATAATATGACACAGAATGCAAGTCAAATTTTGAATGTCCTGCGCACACTCGATCAGCTGAGAGCGCACGGAGAGATTATCGATCGGGCAGCGTGTTCGCGCAGGGCTGAGGGAGAAGGGGAAGCCGCAGGAGGATTGCCTCCCCACGCCGCTACATGTTGCCGACACCTTGCATGCCTGCCAGATAGTGATTAATTATATTTTACTGCAAAAAACATGCAATTTTGAAACAGAAATGAATAAATAAGGCAATTATAAGTTATCTTTTTAAAGGTCTTTAATAAATAATAATTCAAAACCACGTCATCTGGTTTTCCCTGTTGCGAGTTACGCTGCACTCAAGCTCGGTGCCTACCCATTATTAGACAACCAAAGGTGTCGAATCAGCCCACTACATTTTATCAGTTTATTCAAAAGATGTGTGTCTATTGAAATAAATTAATATAAATCCTCATATTTCCCAGCAGGAATATACTGAAAATGAACTTTACGCTTGGTAATACAAGTCGCTTGATGTTCAAACAATTTTCGGCGACAAGGGGAGATCAAGTATATGCCTCTAGGCATATAATTTTATTTTCGAAGATGCTGTCCATTGAGTTAAATTAATAATACGTTTTAAAATCATTTTGATTTTACATCTGCTACAATGAAACACTAATCTAATAGCAAAAAACGACCTTTGATCACAAATCAAACCATCTTTGCAAATAATAATTCCTCGTTAGAATGTTTTGTGTAACATTATCAGGGGAAACCATTTGCTTTGAAATACAAGTGAATGGAAGTGAATGAAAATAAACTGCTTTTGCTGTGAACTGATTTCGAAAAACTATTTGATTTTATATCTAAAAACTTGAACAACATATCTGTGTCGTGCAACTGCAGATTGGCGAAGACTAAGTGCTCCAAGGAATTCCTCATTGAATGTTAGGTGGCATACACAAGATAGTAACGAAACAGTAAATTTGTTCTTTTTCGTCATTATGGGAACTGACAAATTCCATAAATAATAACACCTGCACAGATATAATGGATTATTATCCATTCCAATAAATAAAGTGTCAGCTGAGATAATCATTATCAGTTTTCGAATTTTAATTGAACATAATTTTGAGACACATGAATTGAATTTCGTATAACTTCAGCTGAGCTGTATGCTTAGAAGTGTGAGTGAGCTGTATGCTTAGAAGTGTGAGTGAGCTGTATGCTTAGAAGTGTGAGTGAGCTGTATGCTTAGAAGTGTGAGTGAGCTGTATGCTTAGAAGTGTGAGTGAGCTGTATGCTTAGAAGTGTGAGTGAGCTGTATGCTTAGAAGTGTGAGTGAGCTGTATGCTTAGAAGTGTGAGTGAGCTGTATGCTTAGAAGTGTGAGTGAGCTGTATGCTTAGAAGTGTGAGTGAGCTGTATGCTTAGAAGTGTGAGTGAGCTGTATGCTTAGAAGTGTGAGTGAGCTGTATGCTTAGAAGTGTGAGTGAGCTGTATGCTTAGAAGTGTGAGTGAGCTGTATGCTTAGAAGTGTGAGTGAGCTGTATGCTTAGAAGTGTGAGTGAGCTGTATGCTTAGAAGTGTGAGTGCTTAGTAACATTTGGGGCGCAGTTGTAAAGTTCATAAAAGTAAAGACGTAAAATGTCCTTAAAAAGTTCGCAGTTCAACAAATGCACAAGCAGGAGTCAAAACAAACTGTAAGCTCCAGCTAACTACAACTCTGTTTTCTGCTTATTGTTGAATAAACGCTTTTTAAAATAAAATTTTAGGTTATAATGTGTGTTTGAGTTGTCTAAAACATGTTAGATATAATTTGGCTACCATGATGTGTAATATTAATGTTGCAGTATTTCACAACCTTCATTTTGTGAATATTGCTTGTTTTGAAGTATCTTTGTTTTGGGTTCTGTTGTTTTTTAGTATCATTCTCATTACATCAAAATTGTTGTAGTGGTTACCAATTTAGTTTAAAATGTTTTATAAAACTAATTATTACTTATTGATACAGGCTTACCTAATAGTCTGGTCACGTTAGCTTTCCACACTTCCAATTTAAACATATTGTTGAACTGTGGTGTTACCACAAATCCTCACAATGAAATTACCATAAATAACATAATTATATAGTTTTATTTATTGTTTCCTTCTTGTTGTATTCATTTGAATGTCACATTTTAAAAGTGAGTTGTAAGTTTATTCAAGTTACTGTAACTGTGCACCGTGTAAGACGTGATGAAGTAGGGAAAAGTGTAAAGAGTGGCGTGGCTCGGCACGTTGCAGCGTGTCCGCTACGCGGAGAGCGTGCTGGCAGCCCTGACGCAGGGCTTGGACGACCAAGACGCCGGAGGTAGCATAGCTCTCATGGCGGTCAGGGGCTTCTCCCTCATGCTGCCCGTGATAGAGGAGCGCCACGTGCAGGCCATCCAGGGCACGGTCGCCATACGCATCAAGCACTTCTTTGAGCGAGAGGACGGCAGCATGCGTGCGGCGGCCATCAGGATGTTCGGAGACCTGGCGAGTTGCAGCACGGCCGGCTGCAAGGGTGGCTTCAGGGAACAGGTGACGGGCAACCTGGTCTGCTTCCTCCTGCACCTCAGTGACCCGGACGAGCACGTCGTTAAGGTAACTCACTCGTACAACTCTCTAGTAATGTCTCCCACACAGGTATGAACTTATTACTATAAACCTGCTCACCTCCCGCCAAGGCAAACCGGGTTCAATCTCCGGCCGGGTCGCTCCCGGATTTTTGCAATTAGGAATCCGTGCCGGGCGATGCCGCTGGTCGCAGGTTTTCTCGAGGATCTCCCATTTCCCCCACCCTTGCATCCTGGCACTTACCCCATTCTCACCTCATTTCACCCTCATCAGCTCTCAAGATCTTGTTAAGAGCCGCCCAAATTTCTTAACTTAATATTTCCATCTCCTCGATCTGATATTCTATCAAATGCCTTCGGTACAGGGATGAGTTTTCAGGTTTGTTATCAATAACTTTTGGCCTGGTGAGATGTATTTCACGGGCAGTACCGGAGGTACTGATGTTCAGACACCCAGTAGTGCTAGTTCAAGATGGTGACTAATTGTTCTACAGCGTGCTCCATCATCTGGTGATTCACTTTGTCCCCTGTTGTGTTTTGCTGTGGCTCCATAGCCTCAGGGAACTTCCACGTAATTGACTTGCGCTTGTTGGTGGCGAGGTACAAATGGCCTTGGTAACAATCAGTAATGGCGTGTTTCACTGCTAGCAATGGCTGGCCTAAAATTAAAGTTTCTCATAGTCCATGGACTACAAAGAATGCAGGATGACTTTGCCCCCTATTTTCACGTCACAAGTGGTAAATCACTTGTTTCCTAGCTGCACTCCCTCTTGTGCCATGTGGACTGTCACTTTAGCTGCTTGTAACAGCATGCTAGTGTTGGCTGTGTGGTGGCAAAATGCTGCTCTGTCGAGGGTGGCTAGAATTTCCCTCCTCCTATCTGCATGGAAATTGTGGGTGGGTCCTTGCTTCCCCTGGATTCTTGTAGTACTGCTATGTCACGGGTCTGGTTTATTTCACTGGTACTCGTGACTTATTTGATTTCCCAGCTTCGTTTTCTGTCGGATCCTTGTTTCCGTTGGACAGTTTCACCCCAGCCTTGCTAGGGTAGGGTCTTGAGGTTTTTCTCCGTTACTGCCTGTATGTATCTGATCCCTTGCATTTGGCTTGTAAGATATAGCAATCTCTGCGGAAATGCCTTTCAGGACAGTATCAGCACTTTGGTAGTCTCATACTAGGTGGGGGAGGAGGGCTGCGTCTCACCCTTTCCCTCCTGCATCTTCCTCCCTTGAAACCTCGACTGGTCTGTGCCGTACATGACACGTGGAACGTATTTCCTGGCTACGTCTTGCTCCCCTCACAGCTTCTGGCTCAAGTGATTAGTTCTTGTCTTTGCTGCAGCGGCAGGTTCCGCAAATAGTACTTAATTTCCAGATTCACCTCCTCTGATTTGTTTGGATATACTCTCTGTAACAATAATACTTTGTGCCATATGAAAATCTCTGTTTCCTCACCTGTTTTCCGATACTGGCTATACAACTCCTCCATTAGCTGGGACAGCATGGTTTTCCCGCGGAGAAGTGGGCTAACAAATGCTCTTCGAACTGTTTCCATCATATTACGAATTCTGCGTAGTGGTTCCACCATTTGCATGCCTCGCCTTCTAGCTGAGTTTTTGCCCTAAGTATCACTATTTGTTCAAGCAATTTAGTCCTGGAGAACTCTGCCTAGCAGGCATGTTGGAATTGCTGCGGTTCTTCCTGGGGCTTTCCCACATATTCAGGGATAGTAAGTGACTTGTCAGCGGTACCCCTCACATCCCGAGGTGCTCGACTAAGCAGTGGTACTTCTATGTGGGCTGCTTTGCACGTCTGGCAAGTGAATGACAAGCCCTCTTAGTGATGAGCCTGGTCTCGCCACCCAAGGCAGGTGTAACGACAGGCACAGGGCAGTCGTCGCAGGGTATTCGACACACTCCTGTGCTTGTACACTGGCAAGGGAGTTCTCTTCTTTAACAGTTTTGGCACCTATATGCAAAGCCTGTCAAGTATCTTTCGGGGTGTTAGGTCCTTGCTCTTCAGAAGACTGTAATACAGCAAAATTGAAAATAATCAGATTTTATGTAACTTTTTAAAAAAATTTCTTGAATGTATGAAATTGTACTTGAGATCTGCGAGACCTTCATGCTAGACAGAAAACTGTATGTGTGCTATGCTTGCTTATCTGCTGATATTGTGAGTTAGTTCACAATTTGTCAGTGTCTCTGAATGACCTGAAATTCTTACTTTTTTTTCCTTTGCAAGCCTGGTGTTTTGTGAAACATTGTGCAGTAATAGCCAAGATGACAAAACATATGTAAAGAAGAAATATATTAATATTTACACATTCACTCCAGCCTAAATTAAAATGTGTTTAAAACCTTACAAGAAAATAGAACATGATGCCACCTGCACGGATAAACAAATATGTGCACTGCTTAAATATACAATAATGCATATAAATGGCAGCTTATTGGCAAAAAGTTGAGTTACATGGGGTCATCATTTATACCTAGCACAAACAATTGGCAGGTTTCAATAAGTAATGCTGCTTTAAGGGTAGTGATAGTGTAAATATGATGTCATAAGAATGTACTTAGTCTTTCTCCAGCTCTCCTCGACCCGGCCACCCTCTTCCCCCCTCAGCTGATTCCGAGCGGAACTCTTCACATGTGCGTCTCCTCGTGCCGTCCAGTTTAGGCGCTCTACACCCCAGCTTCATGGTCCTGCCTCACTCCGCCATAGTTGACTCAGGCGTGCTCCCACATTCTTCAAAGCACTGTGTAGTTTATTGTTCCAGCTCATAGTGTACCCTTCTATAGCACATGCTTGGGGCCATGGTTGTCATAGCTGCTGGAGTACTAGCCTCCTACCAAGGTGAACCAGGTTCCATTCCTGGCTGGGTCTCTCCCAGATTGGTTGCATGTTTGAATCATGCCAGACGATGCCACTGGTAGGCTGGTTTTCTCAGGGTTTTGCCTGCCTTCTGCTCCTCATCCACCTCACGTCACCCTCATAGATTCTCAAGACCTCGTTAACAACACTCCAAACCTCCACTCCACTCCACTCTGCCGTGGACATACTGTAAACTCTCGACTCTAAGACCTGTCGTGGTTCCCAGGAAAATTGTTGTTGTTTCATGGGTCTCGGAAACAAGAGTTGACGGTAATGTCCAGCTCATTCACTGAGGAAGGAACATTTAAACTTCTTGCACACACTGTTACCATATGCCACTTCTCACTCATATTTATATAAACAAATGAACCTTTTTCAGACGTGGCACTATTTTCCATAAATTCACTGCTCTCGAGTACAGTTGTTGTAATGCTGTTGTTGTAATGGGCAGTGACTCTTCATGTTCGTAAATATTTTGTGTTCAACTAGCTGCTCGTGTAACTGCGGTAGCGGTTGCTCTGCCCCCACGCCACAACGTTGGCACGGCACAGCTCGGCAATATGTCGTAGTTGCAGCTCGAGGTCAGCTGTGGTGTGTGTGTGTTCCAGGCGTGCAAGCACGCACTGCGCCAGGTAGGGCCTCTCCTACGCGCCCCTCGCACCAGCTCCATGCTGCAGGACCACCTGGTGGATGCTGCGACTCTGCATTTCGCCCACTTCATGACCGACCTTGCCAAGCTGCTGGTCAGTGATCTCTCTGTCTTCTCTGTCAATACGCATGCACAGTGGAATCACATTACCAACAACATGAAGGGACTTTCTTACACTTGGTGTTCAAAGTACATACATACATACATACTTACTATACAGTTATCAGGTGAGGTGGCTGATTCATAAACATCTCTCATCCACTTAGCAAACTAAGATTATAATTGTTTGGTAAAAGGTAGAGATGTGCTGAAACACCGATGTGCCACTTCCATAATGAAAATTCACAGATGTGCTTCCGATGTATGAGAAAGGTTTTCACTTATATTTAAGTTGAATTTAGGTTACTTTAATACTCATACAATATACTTGGTGAATTGCAGCACAATTAATAGCAATTTTTAACTTATTTCAATTTACAGTTTCTAAAAAGTAAATATAGTAATACAGCAAACCATGTAAGTTCAAGTAAAGACATGAATTAAAAAAAGCATGTTATTGTCTATAAAAATACTTAATTGTGAACACAGAAAACAGTAAGCATGCGTAAGGTTGTTTGCGTGTTTTGTTGCTGTTGACAGAAAAGTAATATGCTTGAAACAACAATGGTAGATTGTTTTCATGTATGCATTGGTTCTGCAATAAGCAAGATTAACGTTACTTGCAAAATATATGCTCTTAAACCTAATGCTTTCTAAAAATTAAAATGCAGGCTAATCAATGATTTGTGCTTGGGTGCTTTGCTATACATTTGGGTTGGTATACAAATATTTGTTTATGAATAATGCCACGACAGACTTTTTTTTTAAGTGTCACCCAACTCATCATACCTAACTTCGATGGTCTACCTTGGAGATGGTGTATCCAATTTTAGGAATGGGTCAGGCTCCAAAATACAGCGTTTCTTATGCAAGTACCAACAACAGCTTTAGTTAGTCAGAAAAACTTTTAGTTTCTCTCTCTCTCTCTCTCTCTCTCTCTCTCTCTCTCTGTGCGCGCATGTGTACGTGCACGCGCGCGCTGCTTCAAAATTAATTATTCATGTATTTAAAAACTATTAAAATAAATTTTTGTACCTTTTCTTTTTAATTTGCGGATCCCCGAAATCAAAAGAATGGGCTATATTTACATGCAGATTGATGCTATGACCATAAGACATCATGCAAACTAGGAGTAACAAAAGTAAATTTATGGAAAGAAAAAGGAGTCGACCTTCCACGATCTAAACATCGCGCAAAGCATTGTTCAAGGGATATTAATGACTAGCATAATTTTTAGCTCATCTAATTAAAGCTTCTATTATACCAATATTTCATGTGGAAAAAGGTAACGTAAATATTGAACTTATGAACAGCAATCAAAATATGGAGATGCACAGTGAATACAACTATTAAATTTTTTTATAGTGGCAATTGGTAAAAAAGAAGAAAAAAATGCTGCCCATTGTTGATGCACTGAAGAGGGAAAACAAAGAAAAGAGACTAAGAGACATTCCGTGTACAGTGTCTGTTTCAAGATGTGTTTTGCGAATTAATTGAAGAAACTATTATGAAATACTGTTAAAAAACGAATGTCGTAATGAACTTTGATGGTGCATAAAAGTAGTTTTGTGTCGCAGTCTTTTTCACTTTCGCATAAAGACAGTACAAAAGCCACGTGCCTCCGGGGTGCAAGTATATCACGTAGTGGTTCAAACAGCAGACGAGACCACATTACAGAGCGACCTACTTCAGCCACGAGCTGAAGGATGGCGCTAGAGAGCACAGTTGGCCCGGAGGCGGAGCTCATTACCGCTCTGCATCCCAGACGAGCCCGCGAGCAGGTACAATATAAGGCCTTGCACCGCCAAGGAACGTCAGTTGTTCTCTAGCTGCAGCAGCTCGCTCCACCATTTCATGTACTGATACCGACATCTTCACAACCTTCCAGAAGCTCTGCCAGATCTTCACCAGCTACCCCCCCAAGAAGTCTTCGAAGCCCTTGAACTGCCACACACCTTTCTCCTTCTGGTAGTGGTCACCAACGTCCCTTCTGGACAACGGCATTGAGATAGTTAGGAACAGTTGTTGTAATAGCTACCTAGCCGCATCTGTGTTGTTCAAGTCAGACCCAGATCCCCTTCACCTTGTTTATATAGTTTACTTCCAGTCAGTTCTTGATAAGTTAGGAGGTAGTACAGGCCACTCAAACATCTGCGTACTAGTTTCGAAGGGTGACTGATTTTATCCTCTGTAGACGTCATCTCGCCAGGTTAAAGCAGGAGACAGTATCTTTGACAAACCCAGTACCAAACCTAGTGTAGGACTGCGAGCTCCCTTAACCAGATGCACGTACGTTATACACACACCTAGTCGACGGCCACCCATACTGTGCACCTGGTGCGCAGTAAGGTAGAGCCACCACCACTAGCAACACAATCCACGAGGCGGCTAGTCAGCCAGCGCAGCCTTCACTCCGTCCACACTGCGCTGAACTGTAGCCAGAGGGAGTGCTAGACTGGTTCTGGACGTCGTCCCACCTACACCTAGCTAGTGACAATCATCACCTGCTTCCCTTTGACGAGGCTGATACTTGTACCTACCTTTATGCTGTACATCCAGAGGAGTGGTACTAAGTGGCAAGAAAGGAAGGCAGCTACGGCCTCCAAACCCAACGGGAACTGCAACCCAGCCCCAACTTCACTTTGCAGCACAACCCCTAGGGAACGAGCTCAAGCCGCCGGCCAGCTGGCGAGTCCTCACCTCTCAGCCTCCTCCCACTCCCTCTTTGACCCCGATCAAGACAGCCGGAGACTGCGCCTGTTCGTGACCGACTTGCGCCGAGACCGGCACATTCCGCTAGGGATTACTAATCCCTGGTTCCAATGGCCCTCCCCGTGCTCACCACAGCACTGCCAGCCGCAGCAGCACTCCCGCTCAAGGTCGGGGCACCAGCAGCAGCCACTCCAGGCCACTTTCAGCAGAGGTAAACCCAGTTCGCAGGACCGCTAAGCCCGCATTTGACCACGTGCCAAATCGCCAGGCCACGTGCCCTGTACTGTATACCGGCCGGGGCCTGGTCAGCCAGTAGTATTGTCAACCGTGTCTCTGGCCTACACGGTCAAAACTTCCCCTACCGTGATGTCTCCGTCAATCAACCGTCATGCGACAAGAGTTTTCATAGCGCCCAAAGTGTGGCCACAGCGATTTTGCTAGTTACGAGAGTGAAGCAGAACTATTCCTGCAATACCCCAAGATTCAGTGATACTAGTCAGGAGTGACTAGAGTCCCGGTGTAACGAATACCACACCTGCCAGTCTGCGTATTGCAGCTGGCTCACCTGCCCTGGGCAAGATATAAATAGAGTACTCTGCATTGTTTGTGCGCAGACCTTCCACCACATATGCATAGGCTGGCCAGATGAGAGCATCACGTGACTTGGCCTCGTGTATAGATGTGAGGTGTGAACGTATATGGAGGAATACCGCCCAGACAACCCTGGCATTCACCAGAGCTCGACCGCTGCCCGAACTAGCAGCAAGCCTCGACTACCGGAGTTTGCCGGAAGGCTGCACGAGGACCCGATCACATTCACTCTCTACTGTGAAAAGGAACTCCGCGAGAACGAGGTTCCCCCTAAACAATGGGTCGGGAGGACTCAGAAACAACTGAAAGTGAAGGCCCTCGAATAGTGGGTGAAATATAGGGAATTCATCGCTGATTGGGGGGCAGCAATGTTCCTGCTTCGCCACGCAATTGTCCGGCGAGGAGGTCATAGCTCACTTAACGACTGAATTCGACAGCCGAACCCAGGCCACCAACAAAGAGGCCGAAATATTCATCCGAAGAAAAGTTCAAATGTACAAAAGAATCTTCCCTGAAGGGAACGAGGAAAGCTGTGTGTGACACATTGAACGCATGCCCCTCCTTAAATTGCGTAACCTGTTACAAATCCCAAAACCTTAGATTTTCGATGAACTCATAGAGAGAGCAAGGGAAACCGAGCGTAATTACAAGGCTCAGGTCCTGCTGTACAAGCCACGTGCCAGTACGAATACGGAGCAACAGAAGCAGCCCTAACGTAAGGGAAATCCTCACCAGATCCCTCCCCTCAACTAAACTCTCCCTAAGTGCTGGTTCTGCCAGGACTGCCCGGTCAAGCAGGTAGGCCAGGTGCGGGCAGGGGAAGAGAGAACAACCCAGGCACTGGCCCCCGCAGAGGCAAGCGGAGGTGAAAGGACCCAACCAGGCGGGAAATGCCGCCACCGGGGTGCAAAATGGGCCACCACCAGCGACCACGGGCCCGTCTTCATCCAGAGACTAGGTGAGGAAATTGATCCACCTGAAGCTCCCCCACATTGAAGGGAAAATAAATGGGCATCTATCTTTTAAGTTTGTTGCTGCTACGTACAAAAAATAAGTGACACAGGTTGCGTGCTTGAATTTACTGACTTTTACGTTTGACTGGTTGCTCCGTTTTAACACTTATTCCAACTGTGGCTGTTCGTTGTACAAAATAACCCAACACATATAAATAACAAGAGATTAGATAAACACTACAGTTCTTTTCCCCACAGTTGTAACTAGGTTAAACACAGTCGTGGCAAAATATTAATATGTATTATGTGTAATGTTCTATATCGTTTATAACAAATATGTTAACAATGTAAAATAATAACCATAAGAACTTAGCATCAATACAGACATAGTTAAAAAGTCATAGAGCTGACCCAAATGTGCTTCTAGGCCTAATTTGTAAACATTTGTTCGTAATGGTTTTTTGAAATATGACAGAATCTTTTGAACAGCTGATAACAGTAAACAAAGCATTTGACAGTTAAAGCGTAGAAGTTACATGGCAGTGTTTATGTTTACATGTAGTGGAAGGATATTTAACCAACTGTAGAACTTAAGCAGGGCTTGAGAAAAGTGTGAAATAACCGTGAATGGTGTATACCTGGGCCGCCTCTCGTCGAGATGCTGTGACGATGTCTTCCTCGTCGCTGGCAGGGAACCGTGGACCACCTCGGAGACTACTTTNGGAAGGATATTTAACCAACTGTAGAACTTAAGCAGGGCTTGAGAAAAGTGTGAAATAACCGTGAATGGTGTATACCTGGGACGCCTCTCGTCGAGATGCTGTGACGATGTCTTCCTCGTCGCTGGCAGGGAACCGTGGACCACCTCGGAGACTACTTTGAAGGATGTTAAGCAGCTCATACACGTACGATATGTACCCGTTCACACGAGTGTGTACAGTTTGTACGAGAATATATCCATTAACCTGTGATTTCAAGCAGCCATGTTTGTCTTTGTTCCTGCCGGACATTCCTGCATCTATACCCCATGAGGTGTCACCTATAAAACATACATGTTGTACACGTTCATCTGTACATGGTACACGTACTGTGTTGGGTTATATAACTATATTCTCCCGTCATTGTCACATAAACTTTATAAGAAACAGAAAAAGGGTAACTTCCATGCACTCAGCAACACACTTGCTTAACCGCTTGGAAATGCATTACAGGAAATCAGAAGTTGAGTCGCGTTAAAAACATTATGGTGACCTACTTGAATAAGTATTTTTGTATATCAAAACTCCATGTATCAATTTGGCAGTAAACATGGTAAATATGGCAGGTGGTGCGACAGCGATTTTCGGCTATTAAGTTTTGTTTTACATTAGTATGTCCATAAAGGGTATAGGCATTTGAAGCTTCACGAGTTTTTTTCTGTACGATTTCCATTACAGGTATAGTTTTGTCATTTCTACTTTTAATCTAGTGACAAACAGTGGTAAGTAAAGAAATGTGTGCAGCGCTTACGTACAAAAAAAGCGAACTGGCCAACTTTGATTCCAAAATCACTGTATTGTGAATATTTTGATTCCAGTATAATTGATAGGACTGATCAATTCCAGAATTGGAATTGACACAACACTAGAAAAAAAACCTGGGGTACAGAGCATGTAAAGTAGTTTGGGGACATGAATTACACAGCCATTTTTACTGTAATGCCAAAAAAAAAAAAAAAAGATCACCGCTGAAAGTCTCATAAAACCCAGTGCAGTGCTTTGCATGTAGAGGTGAGGGTGCATCTTATGTGCTAGTTTGGGTCGCCCTACGCACTCCCACACTTTTAGGCCTCAAATACACAAAATATATTGTAAATAGCACCTGTAAACAGTGGCTCCGGAACTTTGGCAAATTCATAGGAGTTTTCATTACAGTCTTCGTAAAAGTTTTACAGATATTCGTGTGCTACACATTTTAGGATACAGCTAAATAAAAATGCCATTTTTGGCTATGTTTAGGGTTTCTGAATATTTATTGCAACATGGAGCTTTGCTGAAAGTTGTATTTAGGGCTAGCGTGTAGCATATTTACTTTCAGTACAAAACCAATTGATTAAACATACATAATTTTGTGTTAAAGATGGGTATTTCAGAAAAAATCAATTCAATTCATGTACCAGAATTGTGGATGCCTTAAATATTTTCTGTAACCTTCACACATATCTATAGTAAAAAAGGATCACACTGCCCTTTAGAATGACAATAATAATATTTGTTTGTCAATGTCCACGTTATTTAGTCGTCATTAATGTGCAGTCACAATTTTTGATTGAGTCCACATTCGCTTTATATATTTATAACATTCCTAGGGGGCTGTGGACCGGCAGACCACCCCCCCCCCCC
>NQII01000810.1:509061-568535 GCA_002778355.1 Clitarchus hookeri
CCCAAATGCCTTCCGAGGTTAGTGTTTCAGTGTACTGAAACACTACCTGTGTTGCCATTCACGCAGAGAGTTGTGAGGATACTTCCGAGAAAAATTTTTAAACAGAGTATCATTTAAAATTGCCTACAGTAATCTTTAAAAGTTTTGTGTGGACATTTTTTTTATTTTGTTAGCCAGTCCTGTGGTGTTACTGCATATAGCATATGTCCTTGCAGTTGGTAACTAAGCGTGCGTGCATATAGCATATGTACTTGCAGTTGGTAACTAAGCGTGCGTGCATATAGCATATGTACTTGCAGTTGGTAACTAAGCGTGCGTGTATTGCGCAGGCCGAGGAGCTGCCGGACCTGGTGCCGCAGATGATCATGAATGCCCTGANGTAACTAAGCGTGCGTGTATTGCGCAGGCCGAGGAGCTGCCGGACCTGGTGCCGCAGATGATCATGAATGCCCTGACGTACATCAAGAGCTCGTGGCCTGCCATCCGTGGCAATGCAGGCATTCTCATAGGTAATACTTCTTCAAGTCTTCTCTTGTTCATTTAACCATTAACAATTATATCACTGTCACAATTTCTTATTGGTTTCTTGCCCATTTTCCTTCTTGTGGTTAAGTTTGAGCCTTGGTGTGTGTGTTGTACATGACAGAATATAACATATCTGTTACACAGAGTTTGCCAAAGTGGGCCCAACACAGGCAACCTGCCCATGTTCCAAAGCAGGGTATAACGTATCTTCCATTCTTGTATGCATGACTGAGGTGAGAGTGGTCTTCACACACACATTAGTTTATCTTTATTAGCATGCCATCAAAATATAGGGTCATTGCTTGAAGCCAAGTTCAAGCAAGTTGCCGAGGGAAAGACTGCAAGCCTGTTGGGTGTCCTGCATGTAGAGGTTATTATACAAGTGGTAAGTGGGCAGGAGTCAGCTTTACAGCTCCTGTGTTCCGGAGCCTTGAACCTGGAGACTAGCTGCAGGCAGGTGGAACCATCAAGAAAAGTTGCAGTGGAAAAGTTCAATAAATAAGAAATGTCTGTGATATTCTAAGGAATTGGATCCAAGATAGGGTCGCAAGCCTGCAGTCAACATCATCCTTGTTGTCATCCGCATCCCCCAACTTATCCTCGTCCTCCACTGTATCATCCTTCATCCTCCTCCATGTCTTCTTCCTCATTCCTTATATTCCTCAATCTTCCTCCACCACATCTTCCTCAGTCCACTACCACATCCTCTTCAATCATCCACTTCCTCTTCATCCTTTTCCACCTCCTCCTTATACTCATCCTCTTGCAATTTTAGCCAGACCTCACTGGTTCACCACCTGTTGAATGACTATAACCGACAATGTTGTAAATAATGGCACGACAAAGGCCGTGCCAAACAAGGCATTGCTGTTGTAGATGTGACCACATGTTTGCCTGCCAGTACATCTCCCTATGAGGAGTATTATATCGACAGTAGGCGAGGGACATGTGGCCTTCCTTGCCAAGGATGTGCAGAGTGGTGTATCTTTAAGGCTAGAGCTGTGCCGATAATGTAATGCCTATTCACCGATGTGCTGCTGATGTGTGGAAAAGCTTTTGGCTTATATTTAAGTTGAATGTAGGCTACAATGGTATTAGTGAAGTGCAGCACTATCAAAAGCAATTTTTAACTTATTTCAGATTACAGAGTCCAAAAAGTTAATACAGTAATGCAACGAACCACACGAGTTCAAGTGAAGATAAAAATCATATGTTGGTTTGTATTTATAAAAATACTTGCCACTTGAGAACACAGAAAACAGTACACGTTGACAAGGTTGTCGACATGTTGTGTTGCTGTTGACAATCAAGTGATAGGCTTGAAACAGATATGTTGGGTTGTTTTTATATATGCAGTGGTTAGGCCATAGACAGGATTAATGTTACTTGCAACATATGTACTGTGAAACCTAATTCTTTCAAAAAACCAAATGTATGCTCATTGATGTTTTGTGGGTGGGTGCTTTTCTACACATTTTGGTTGGTATAAAAAAAATTATTTGTGAACAGGAAGATTTAAAATTAACGCCCATCACAGAATTAATTTTTATCATAAATTATTTTTAATAACTTGTAATCAGTAGAACCTTGTTATATAAATCTGAAGTGAGTACTTTGTATGTTCACTATAAAGGGGAAACTCTACAAGTACACTTGCCTTGAAATAATATACAAAATTGTACCAAAGTTATGTACGTAGAATACTTTCTTTACAACCTTAATAGCCTATGGGAAAGCATTTTATCTGAAATGCATACTCGAAAAGATTTTTAATATAAACCTAAGTCAAAATTCAAATATTTTTAAGCGACCAAAAAACTGATGCATGCTGACAAGCAACGCATGCAGACTTGTTGTCCATCCAGATGTCAACATCCGGTTTTCTTTGTGGCTGGATGCAAAGTTTCACAAAATAATAGCATATTCTGTGGTTGATAAACTTAAAATATTCAACCTTGTTAAGAAAAGAAAGGCAATGATAAATAAATGTTTGAGACATAAAATCTGCATTATTTTAGTGTTTCTCCTCATGGTGTCCCCTCCTCTTATCCCTCACCATCACCTGTTGATGGGGTGGCTGTGGAAACATGGTTACTTCCTCCCTTGTCCCTGAGACTCTAACTCACGTCAATGTCGAGTGACGTGTGACTTTAGGGACACATCGCCTGACCTAAGGAGTTCTGTTGTGTTTGGTTAGAGAACACTTGACGTCGGCCTTACTGACTGGATGTCTGGGCTTGCTCTCTCTTGCCTTTGATTTGAGAGATTTGTGTGGCTCTTAACAATGAGGTCTTGAGAGCCGATGGGGGTGAAATGAAGTGAGAATGCAAGGGCAGCGAAAACTGGAGATACCCAAGCAAGCCTGCTGTCCAGCGGCATCATCCGGCACGATTCCCACTTGCGAAAATTCGGGAGTGACTTGGCTGGGGAGTGAACCCAGTTCGCCATGGTAGGAGGTGACCGCTCAGTCATAGCGGCCTGCCTTGCCTTTGAGTGACCATGTATACAAAGTCGGCCGGGTAGGTTGTCGGCACGCTATGTAACCGTCTGCATTGACTAGAGCCTTCTTAGTGGCTAGGACATATGCCAGCACTGGCTTATCTGCTGCAGGTCGATATCAGGGTTGACCGACGAGGGTGTGTTCCAACGCAACAAGATAGGGGCAGGCGACAGAATTCCCTGGCTAAAAGTGCCCACATGCAATGGAGTCAAGGGAGCCCGCAGTTCTGCACTAATATCGGAAATCAGGTTTAAAAGGTGTGGTGGTCACCTGCCTCTCCCTTGAGGGATGGCGTTTACCAGGTAGCAGAGGGGTAACAATTTGCCGTAGAATTAGAACACAGTGGTTAGACTTGAACGTATTTATTCTAACGAGAATAAACATGGTGACCCATACTAACTCCTAGGCTCTCGTGGTTCTCAAGCGACCAGCAGAAGTTATGTTAAAAACAATTGAAGGGGACCTGTTGGTAAGAAAAGCTAGAGCAACAAAATAAGAAAGCAGTGAGAACGGCTCTAACCCTAGTGTTGAATAGTGTTGTCCTGAAGGGACTGAGGTAAACGCTCCAAGATGGAGTGTGTGTAAACGGGGGTAGAAGGTCTCTTCTAGCGGTAGCTGGTAGCTGGTAGCTGGTAGCTGGTAGCCGGTAGCTGGTTCTCGCAGAGACGAAGGGAGCAGAGAGCTCTAGCACGGCTGTGGTAGAGCGAGTTGCTGAGCAATTAATGCAGAGCAACGACAACTGCCGTTCCAGGACTTGACCTGCCTTATAAGACAGCTTGGCGGCTCTCTCCTTCGGCTTCCTTCAGTTCGGGCGTCTTCAGTGGGGTGGCTCCTCCCTTCACGGGTGGTGCAGCCCTTGCTGTACTCTCCTGGCGAAGGAGTGAAGCAGGGTAGTTACCCTGTGTGCTGATGGTATCCGGCACTTGCTTAGGGGCTGGCCGGCTAGGCAGTTGTGTTTGACTGACGTGCTTGTTAGTATAACTGGCAATACATGTTTGTGTACTGTGCCGATTCACCGATGTGTGAAAAAGCTTTTTATTTATATTTAAGTTGGATTTATGCTACTATTTTATTTAAACGATGGTATTTTTGAAATGCAGCATCCCCAGTTCACAGCTTGGGACAAAAGCTACAAACTTTGTTTCTGTGAAAGTTGAGTCTCTTTTTCACTGATGCTTTTGATTCCTAGATAGTGTACTTGTGAAAGATCTTTGTTACATTGGAAAACTCTTCAATGTTCACAAAGACAAGTCTTTTCTATTCTATGGAAGAATAACTTAGAACTACTAACAACATTGTACTTTGTCAAATCGGTGGAAACTTATCCGTACTTTACACATCAGCAGGGCACTGATTCGGTAAGTATTGGCAAATTCTGCAGAAGGTGATTCGAATTGTCACAGCTCCCCACAGTAGTGTGAGGATCTGTCATCTGTCCTTAGGCATGTTTTGTAGCCTTCGCATGGGAAAAAGGGCCACAGATCCTTGCTTGAGTGTATCCCTGCTCCCTTATCCCAGACCATCAGGACATTCATTTAATTGAGGAGAGTGGATCCATATCCAGCCCGTATTCCATTGCCTAACCTTCTCGACATCCTTCACAGTGAAGGGAAGCTGGAAAAGTGGGGTCCAGACTGCTCACTGTAAAACAAGCACTTATGAGAGCCTTGTTTAAGGTCTACTTTTCTACTTATTTTGTGTCCTTATGCCATATATACAATTTACATTGCTATGTGCCTAATGTCTTCATTAATGCATGTCAGGTGAAAACATGAAATTTTTTAGGGACTTGAATGTCTTGCTAATATGCCAATTCGTACTTTAATGTGTATAAAGAAAACAGATGACAGCTTGATTTGCCATGATTTTAAACACTGCACTCGCAATGCATTTTCAAGTCGAACTATTTTACTTAATTTGCTGCCAACTTAACTGAAATGCCTGTAAATATTGTAGTATATAATGAATGTATGCAGTTAACAGGCAGTTGCTTTTTTCAAAGTGCTCACTTTACCATGAACAGCTTATACATGTACAATTGTGCATCCCATGTTGGGAATCCATGTGATCTGTGACACAAGGGAAGGTTGCCGGTAGAGCATTGTGCATCCCATGTCAGGAATCCATGTGATCTGTGACACAAGGGAAGGTTGCCGGTAGGGCATTGTGCATCCCATGTCAGGAATCCATGTGATCTGTGACACAAGGGAAGGTTGCCGGTAGAGCGTTGTGCATCCCATGTCAGGAATCCATGTGATCTGTGACACAAGGGAAGGTTGCCGGTAGGGCATTGTGCATCCCATGTCAGGAATCCATGTGATCTGTGACACAAGGAAAGGTTGTCAGTAGGGCATTGCGCATCCCATGTCAGGAATCCATGTAATCTGTGACACAAGGAAAGGTTGTCAGTAGGGCATTGTGCATCCCATGTCAGGAATCCATGTGATCTGTGACACAAGGGAAGGTTGCCGGTAGGGCATTGTGCATCCCATGTCCAGACACACTGTAAGCCATATGGGTGCACCAGGCATTATCCAAGGAATATGTCTATTTGTGCTGTTGTTTGATTATATTTTGACATAAAATATGGAACAAGGGACTTGAAAGGGCAACGGGAGAGAGAGAAACACGGCACCATGTGCATCCTCACTTGTCAATGTCTTCATAGGCGGCTCCCTCCACTTCCTACTGCAGTGCGAGGCGTCATAATGCTGCTGCGTCAGTGCAAGTTGTAAGATCTGCCACGCCCAGAGAATCCCTCACTACTGCCCGACTGTCTGGGATAGGAGTAAGGAGGGTAGGTGAAGGAGCAGATGGGTAGACAGTGGGTGTTTTACGACTCCTCTATTTCCCTGAGGCAGCTAGCTGGTTCCCTGGCTCTGTATTGTTTTCAAAACAATAAGACCGAATGCTCCACTTTGGGCGCCACGAAAAACCTTCCCATTCTATTTGTCGCGTGATGGCCGGGGTGCTTGGCACGTCACCTAGCCTACGGGGATTTTTAAGCGGGTTTAGGCAGAGAACCCTGATGGCCTTACGGGCTGGTTTACTGTGTGTTCGCCCTGGCTGGCCTTTAAGGAGCCTATATACACAGTCGGCTTGGTTGGGCGGTGACAAGCTATGCAAGCACCGGAGGTGGTTTGCGCAGCAGTTGATGCCGTCTTACCACCTGCAGGCCGGCGCTGAGGCTGTCCGATGACAGGCTGCTGTAGGCGACTCTCAGGGTCGTGCCCAGGGGTGGCAGCAGGTGGCACCAATCGACGAACTGTGTCGGCAACGCCCAGACCCAAGGGCAGTCCGAGTCTGAGGCCGACGACGACTGGATGTGGAGTCCCGCTGGTCTTCTTGGGTGGCTTAAACAAACGTCGTGGGGAAACTGAGGAGTGTGGACCTTGCAGTCGGTGTGCGGCTTTTGCCTGTTCCCGGGCGGAGGAAAGGCAGATGGCCGACTGGGATGGGTTACCTGGCAACTGGTTGGCTGTAGGAGCCATAGTAGCCTCCTTATCGGCCCACTTAGTCCCTCCTCGTCAGGTGAATGGCATGGGGTATGTTCTATGGGTTGCGTAGCTAACAAAGGGCAGGTGACAGAATTCCTTAGCTAGAGTACCCAGATGCAATGGCGGTATCATGCCGTATCAGGCCTGGCACTCCAACTGGTGAATCTCACGCCACAGGTGGAGTGGGTTGGCTGACTTGGGTGGTCCAGTTGCTCCCTCGTGGGGTGTACCTAGTAGGGGGCTGTACCGTACGTGTGCGCCAAGTGCCTTTGCGCACAGTATGGGTGGCCGGCAAATCGTGTGGTGTTTTGTGACGTAAGTACTACCCAGTTGAGGGAGCCCACAGTCTCTCTCTATTGTCGGAAACTGGTTAGCAAGACGTTGTCACCTGCCTCTTCCGTGGGAGATGGCATTTACAAGGTAATAGAGGGGTACAAATCACCCTTGGAATTATAATGCAGTGTGTTGACTTGAATGTATTTATTATGAGTATAATAAACACAATAACCCATACTAACTCCTAGGCTTTCGTGGTTATCAAGCAACTGGTGGAAGTTATGTTAATAACAGGTGAAGGGGACCTGTTAGGCAAAGTGCAAGTCTAGAGCAACTAATAAAGAAGTTGTGAGAACGACTCTGACCCTACTGTTGTCTAGTGAAGTCCTGAAGGGACAGGGTAAGCACTCCCAAGTGGTGTGTGTGTGTGTGTGTGTGTGTCGCGGGTTGAAGCAGCGTTCACTGAGTTGCCAAGACAGAGAAAGCCAATGCGATGACAGCTAAACATCAATTGGCGTTCTGGGGGTCGTCAGGCCCTAAATACAGCCGACAGCCTTTGTTCGACTTTCTTTGGTGTGGTTCGGACCTCTTCAGTCGGGTGGCGCCCTTCGTGGGAGGCGTCATCCCTTGCTGCACTCTTTTGGCAGGGTTGGAAGCGGGGTAGTTCGTTGATTGCGGACGGTATTTGACTCACTTGCGGGCAGGCTGGCTTCGTTCGCCTGGTTAGGCAGGAACATATGATTGACGTGTGTATTTATATAACTGGTAATGGGCGTGTACCAATCGTCTTCTGGGTGCAGCGGTCTCTGCTTCGTTCCTCGGCATGGTTACAGTGATGTCCCATGGGCTGTGTTGAAGTCTGAGAAATACAAAAGATATTGCCCGCTACGCGTCATGCATCGTGTTCAAAACCACGTCCTTTCATTTTCCGGTACACTTACACCTGTCGCGAGTTACGCTGCTCCTGGGCTCGGTGCTTACCCATTATTAGATGAAAAGAGAATGTTAAGGGGGGGTTTTTTTTTTTTTTCCAAAAGATGCAATTCTATTGAAATAAATTAAAATAAATCCTCAGATTTCCCCACAGGAAGTTACTGAAAATAAACTTTATGCGTGTTAATACAAGTCGCTTAATATTCAAACTATTTTTTGCAACAAGGGAAGATTAAGTTTATGCTTCTGGGCATATAATTTTATTCCTGAAGATGCTGTTCGTTGAGTTAAATTACTATTTTGTTTTAAATTCATGCTGATTATATATTTCAGGTGCAATTAAACCCCAACTTTTCTGGAAAAGAGGAACTTTAATGACAAAAGAAAACATCTTTGCAAATAATAATTCCTCTTTAAAAATGTATTAGGTAACATTTTCATGCGAAACCATATGCTTTGAAATACTAGTGATGATAGGTGCAACTATTTTGAAGGACGGATAATCTTAATAAAATATCTACAATGGCCAGGCGCACTTTATTTGCTCTGAGACCAGGCATTTAAGGGGTGAAGGCAAATGTGTGCAGCCAAAAAAGAGGATGCAATTTTTTTCTAGACAACAGCTTCCCCTCCCGATGGCATGTAAGAGTAGGAAGAAAGGTGCGAGAGAAAGTGAAAAGACGCCAGATCGCCATGCTGGTTGCTAGGTGACGGCTTCCCCTCTCGTCTGGTGTGTAAGGGGACGTAGCAAACCAGACTTGCACCTCGCCGCAGACATGGCGGGAAGATCATGCGCTGCTAAGCAGGGATAAATGGCTGCTCATGACGTACGGTATTTCAAATCCAGTTACTAGACGTTTGCATAAACAACCAACTTGAAAGGATTGTTGCTGGAAATCTTATGTGGCGGGACCGAAAGATAATTAGATCAATGCGCTATCTGATAAACGATAAAATCGGGTAACTTTACAGGAGTTTTGCCGGGACCACTGAAAATAAACTGTGGACACAATTTATCGTTGCATACATTTTCGGTATAATGTGAGTCCACTGTAGACTGTTCTGGTATGGGCTCAAAATTATCCATTCTCATTACTGGTAAATGGTTAAGAAATAGGATTCTTTTGTACTGTATATCTATCTCAAAGATATCTATAAATATTAATTCTTGAATAGTAAAGGGCTTTTGGGTTAAGATCTATAATTGTTTCACAAGAATTCTTATATCTTCCTCGCAGTCTTTTTCTCTTGTACCTCAGTTCTACATAATTCTTATCAACCTCGCACTTGCCCTCTTGACGTGCCCAACCACCATATTCTTGCCTCCATGATCTCTGCCAACTCCTGTGTGTGTACTGTATATACATTCTCTGTTTCGCTCCTCGTTACCATCTGAATGCTCCTTGCCTCTACCTTTCTTTCCATCCATCATGTGTCACACTGGGTATGTACGTGGTACAGGATGTGATGCCTGCTTGCAGGGGCACTACACGGAGCTCTGCCGGCAGAGGCGGCCATGCTGGTCCAGCTGGATGCCGTGTGCTTGCGTCTCTCCATGCTGCTACGGGATGACGAGGCTGCAGTTCGTGCCAAGGCCGCCAAGGCCATCGGCTGCATGTTCCCTGGCTAGCCACAGTCTAGACAAGGCATTGCATCCAGCAGATATGTAAATGTATTCTTCACCTCAGCAACAACATGTATGCTTGCTCAAGTGCTGTACCGTATGATGTCCATGTATACAGTCTATTGTATAAAGCCATACGTTCATTTATGACTAGCTATAGAATCATTGTAACTGATGTTGTCTGGTGTAAATACCCTTATTATTAATTTATTGTTTTGTAACATCTGTCGGTAACAACAGCTTGGGTGGAGAGCTGCTATTGCGTGCTCTGCATCAGCTGTTTGCGAGTGGCAGTTTCTCCATAGCTACGTGCATTGTGGTCACGACCTCTGTTGCTCGCACTGCAGGTGTGTGTTGCCGTCACGTGTGCCAACCAAACTCGGCACTTCAGCTGATGCAGATACACTTTGTCTTGCAGTGTGTTCTATCATAGAGATTGTGCGTGTTGCATTTGATTCAGTGTGGAAATGTGTAGGTCAAAATAAGCCAATGTGAATGGTAGTGACACAGGTTGTAGAGAAGATGAATAGCAGAGAAAGAAGTAGGTGATACAACAGATGACGGGAGGGTGGCAGTAATAGCTGCTCAAGGTGGGCGACAAGTCTAAGCTGCTCGGTATGTGTACCACAGCTGCCGGCAACAGACATGTGGTGCATATTGTAAATGTGACACTCTCGGTGCGGGTTTCAAGTGCGCTACCACAAGTGAGGTACGGCTGTGCCAGAGTGCTCGCTGGGGTACCCGGGTCTGTGTGTCTCCGGCCGCAGCAGGGGCGGGAGCCGCCCTGCACCTCGAGGCTCACTCCCTTACGCTGAGTCTGGAGTGACCAGATACATTACAATGGTTTCACAAGTTACATGTCAGCATCAGTCATTCACTTATCAGTAAAAAATAATAAATTATTTTGTATTATGCACATAGCGATTGCCATTGTTACTTTAAAGCTGTAAATTGTGTGCAGTAATAATGAGTATGCTGAGTAAAGTTGCTATGTTACTGTGGTACAGTTAGTAGCCTTGCGAGGCTGCTGTGGGAGGGGGACAGGGGGGAGGGGATAGAGAGAGAGGAGCAAGAATTGTAGCTGTCTAGAGTATATTGTGGAGGCACACTTACTGTAGGAACCTCACTGGATCTTTGTCACAGGGTGCGATTTGCTCAGCAGTGGGGAGGAAACTTCGCCTTGGTAGTTATAGTCCAGGTATTTTCTATTGTTAGTATATAAATGAATCGTGAATCAGTAGGTTTTGGCCAAGTGAATTTCATAATATAAGAAGTGACTTTTGCAAGTTCAAAATGCAACACCACCTTACAATTATGTACTAGTAGTTCACTGTGAAGGGCAAAATGGACAGGAGATGCAGCAGTTTGTATGTTTTATAAAGTCAGAACGTGCTACTTGGTCAAGTTGGTTTGAAACATTTCCGGAATGTCTGGAAGCCCTGCCGTCGTTGTTCAGTAGCAAGAAGCTGGTTCTTGTTATATAAACTTGTGGAGGAATTAGTACCAGTTGTCGGTACTGGTTGGCAGTTTGCCAGAGCGTGCAGGGCGTATGCCGTGCCGTCTCTGGTTTGCACTGCTATTCCTTTAGTTAACTGTGGGAACATGCATTCTTGTTTCTCATGCTGTATTGTACAGTGGGCTTCGTAAACAGGTACTCGGCTCGCTACACTCGAGTGTGTTGCTGGACATGGTGTGTGTTCATGAAGCAGCATAGATGCAGGCTGGAATTTCAGACGGCGTACATGTTTGGGATGATTTCACGAACTGTATTACTTTGTTTTCTTGTAACTGAAGAAGTTAAAATAAGATTTCCTTTGTACATTTACGTAAACATTCCTTTTGACTAGTCAGAGGTCCTGAGTGTGTTGTTTTCTTGGAATTAGTATTTTTGACTATTGAGGCCATTTGTGGTTCTACTAAACCACAAATGCATTTATGAACTGAAGAAGACTAATTATAATTAGACTAATTTTTTATATCCTTGGTTTCTTCACAAATACTATTTTTGTAGAGCATTGTGTATGTACTTTTTTTTAATCTGTTTTGTTATTCAGTGTTGTGTTTTTTCAAACAACTTCATGTTATTGTTGAATGTATTTATAGTAGTAAGTTATCCTATCATTGTTTTCTGCACTGCTGATTATATTACATATAACTGTGATCTAAATAAAATTATTTTAAGAGCTAGCAGGATGGAACAAAGTTATTGATCAGGCCTTCACCCAGTACTCACTTCCCATTCTCATTTTAATTCATTCCCGAGAAAAGTGTATCTATTTTTGACCTGTCACTGTGTTCTCACAAGTGCAACACTTGTGTAAAACATGACAATCTTTCCAAATAAATCATTGCTTTAACAACTATCTCTTTTCATCGTTAATAACAAAACTCAAATTTGTTCTTATTCTTTGCAGTTTTCTTTACAGTGGAACCGCGCTATAACGAGTATGGTCTATAGCGACACATCCGCTATTGCGATATTTTTTTAATGCACCGTCTTTTTCCCTATCATTTGAAAGGTACTTAATTTTGTTTATAACGCAAATCTGTTAATGAAGCCTTTCGCAATAGCGATACGAACAGTTGTAAACTCGTATTTTTTTAATGTTTAAAGTATAGTAATTTATTACAAAGCCGCGTCTTTTGAATAAACTGATATGCTGTAAGGGCCTATTCGACACCTTTTGTCATCTAATAATGGATAATCACTCAGCCCGAGTGCTGTGCAACTCGCAACAGGCGTAAGTGTATGAGAAATTCAGAGGGCGTGGTTTTGAATGATTAATTAATAAAGATAGTGAAGAAATAAGTTTCAATCATCTTATTTATCCACTTCTGTCTCAAAATTGCAAGTTTTTTTGCAGTGAAATATAATTAATTAATTAATTACTTTAAAAGACAAATGTTTGCCATGTCTGCAAGGTGTGACCAACACGTGTAGATAAGCGGCCTGGATCGAGAAGGCTTCGGCTGTCGTCTGTGATATTAGCACAGCTACTTTCCTCCCCTTACACAGCTGGTGGGGGGAGAGCTTGTTGCCTGGCAACCAGCGTAGCATCCTATGCCCTCCCTCCAAGTGCCGAGGAAGTGGCACTGCTACCGTCTGCGTGTCGTGAGCACACTGCCAGTCAATAACCTCTCCGTGCGCGCTCAGCTGATGGAGAGCGTGCAGGCATTCAAAATTTGGCTTGCATTCGATGTCAGATTACGACCAATTAGATCAGTATTTTGAGATGTTCTGTTCTTTATTTAAATGAATTGAGGTGAAATGTTTTTTAATTTATTATTTACAGTAGTACTTTTTTTTTATTATTGTATTTACAAGTTAAACTTTATTCACTGATAATGTACAGGTAACATTATACTCAACATGAAGTCTAATAAAGTTAGAAGTTGTATTTTATCGATGTACATGTCAGAACCCTTCTCTACTGAAAACACGGATGTATAGAAATTTTTGATAGTCCCCTAAAAAACTGCAGATAGCGAGTCCAGTGTACTCCGTATTTCTGCCCCGGTTTCGTACACGAGCGATTCACAGTCTCGTTGCCAGAACAGCTTGTGAGTCGTGGTAGTATCGCTGTCGAACATCACAAACGTCAACCAGGTGTCAAGGCATGTAGCAAAGTTATTTTCATTTTAGAGTAACTTTCGCAGTTTAATAACGAAAAATTATTGATTTGTGAGACACAAAAGGTGATTTTTAGGTGTGAATATTTGTTGTTAAAACCACAGTAATTCGACTTGCATGTTCAGTAGCCGCATGTTCTGCTGCAGAAATCTTGACTCGAATGACTACTTGATCTTTGTTGACTCAACTCAATTTTTCTAGTCTTGACCCATCACTAATTTTTTTTATATTGTGATGTACCTAGGAATGTTAGATTTAAACTGTGTGTGTGCGCTGAACACAGGTGGCTTAATTATATGAATTGGTGAAATGATTTGTAGAAGCACATAGCTTGCTTGAATTTTGGGTTAGTAAAAGAAATGTATAAGTTGATTGTGTAATATACAGTAAAACCCTTTTTTTCACCTTTCATCAAGGGGACACAGTAAAAAATGTAAAAAGCAAGAAAGTGTAAGGGAAAGCTTTAATAGAGACAAGGTAATTACGATTAATGTTAGTGTTTGTTCTCTTCTTTAATAAACACTTCCTATAAGTAAAATTCTTAAAAAAAAATAACCAAATAATTTAGATATTACATAAATGTCTTTATTAAATCAAATTATCTGTCCATACTACTAAACACGTGATTTAACCTCAAAATATAGACAAAAATATTACATAACTGACTATAAACCCAACTATTCCAGACAGTAAAACTTTCACTGTCTAATTACAAAGCAGGTACGCACATTTTAAACAATTTTTTTTCCCCCTGATTGCAGATTTGCAACATGGGCCTCCATATTACCAAAGAAAAATACAATTATTTTTATTTCCATTCATTAGTGTTTTTTTTTTCTGTTGTTTCACAAACTTATTATGCTTTGGTATTTTTTAATATTTAATTAACTTAAAACGTTTGCAACAATTTTTCACCATCCCGCAGACCAAACTTGAGTTAATATTACAAAAATCTAAAACTGTTCAAATTCCGATTCCTATTTGTGTACATTACTGAAGGTTATTTCCATAGACACAAACATGTGAACATTACGAACATATCAACATGATACACAGGTAAATACCACTAGTGCTTGCAGTGGCATTAAGAGTCTACTATTGCCGCCATCTTGCTTTCTCAGTGTTCATCGTGCTCTGATTGCGATTCTGATCAGGGCACACACTATTCAAAGTGTCGGCAGCATAATGTTTCACAAACTCATAATTACTATCTCTCGCATTGGCAATGGTGTTAGTGTTGTTTGTTTTGTAGGTGATGTAAAAAGCGGGAACAGCCAAATTTCTGCAGTGTATTTGTGGTAAAGCAATGCATTAAATTTATTGGGAAAAACTAAATACCTGGAATGTTAAAACGGATTTCTACTGTTGTGCTCTTTTAAGTAAATGGGGCCGTAGTGGTTAGACTACTCTCACCTAGGCGAACCGGGTTTGATACCTGGCAAATGCCACTGGTCGGCAGGTTTTCTCTGGGATCTCCCATCCCAACGCCGCTCCATTGTCACCTCATTTCACCCCCATCGGCTCTCAAGACCATAATGTAATGAGTTATCCAAATCTCTTCACTCACTCATTCTTAGTAAATAGAAAAATTGCGCAGTGTGAAGGTATTGCTTTTCTCTCCCGCATAAAATTGTTTTATTTAATAAAATCCCTTTTTCATTACATTACACTTGAGTAAGTGGCTTTGTACACCATGTAGCCAAAATGTTTTTCAAACTGTTTTTACATCACATTTTTCGTATTGTGCTTGGGTATCCATAGATTGTTTAGTTGTTGAACACGCTGAAATTTTGTTGGATATATAATTGTTTCTGAAGAAATAGATTACTGTTAAACAGTCGCAGTAACGTGTACAAGAATATTGCTCAAATAATAACAATATATATGCATTCTTAAACAAATAAACTTGACAAGAGATGATGTCACTTCAATGATAGACTGGTAAAAAAAATCATGGCACAAAGTTACCAGAGTCCAGAAACACCTCTCTGCAAAAGCTAATAACTTATTTCTCTAATTCATATTGGATATACACGCACAAATTTCTATACAGGATGATTTTGAGCAAACCCCACCAAGGGAAAAAACTCTGTTTCCAGGAATTTTGCTATGTTGTTCGAGCATGCAATGCCGATGGTGTAGGCTTCTGTCCAGCAAGAAAAGAAGTCCGTCACCACTACGATGAAACGCTTTCCCTGTGCGCTGCATGGGTATGGTCCCATGAGATCCAAGAGTATCGATTGGGTCTGTTGGCACCCGTGTTGTTATGTGCCGCCTTAGGGGCAGGACTTGAATATGTTGCAAATCGTGCATAGTTTTACTTAACGGTGTGTTTCCCAGGTGATACCAGGCCAGCGATATTTGCTGGAGATCTTGTGCTGGGTCTGTTCTGTGCCCGGGCGGCTGGCAAGGTGTGCGTACGTGAGTATTGTGTGGTGGGCCTCGACTAGTACAAATGTTTCCCACGCTCTCCTGTCACTTGGCGGAAGTGCTTTAAGTGTCAATGAGCCAGTTTTTCTGGACACACTGGGCACACTCGTAGTGTCGTACCGCATCTGGAGCTACCTGTTGTACCTTCATGATGTGGACATCTAGCTGCTGTGCGGTCCATTTTTCATCTGCATTCGCACTGAAGCTGATTTGATTTTGGTGCGGTTGTGGTCGTTCGGCACTAAACGGAGGTTGCTCGACATTTGGCAACATTGCTTCCCACTTGTCAGGTCGTTTACACGCACGTCTGGCTCCGGGGAGAATGAGAGTGCATCTGCTAGTTTATTTTCTACTCCCGGTACATGTTCTATTACTAAGTCGTATGACTGTGTAAGCATAGACCAGGGTGTCTGTTACTCCTGTATTCGTGCATCGTATGTAGCCACACTAGCTGAAGGTGAACCATCGGTATTCTAGGAACTGCCGGCATTGTAAAGACCAAACTACAGCTATGCATTCATGCTAATTTACATTATATCTGCACTCTACTGGACCCAATTTTGTGCTCCTGTAGTCGATAATGAACCGCTCGCCTTTATCGCCTAGCTGGAAGAATACAGCTCCGAGCCCTCCGTAACTTGCTTCCTTCTTACAGGTACAGGTGTCTGGTGTGATCTAGCCGAGAGAGAGATGGGTACTTGACTTGTGTAGACAAGAGTGAAGCAAGAGGAATGGTAATGATGGCAAACCCCTGAATGTATTGGCAAAGCCATTTTATAAGTCCGAAAAACTTGTGCAACTGTTTCTGTCTTTTTGGTGGTTCCTACTCTGTGGTTCACAGGTGTTCTGCACTAGGGCAATTTCCGGTCCATTTACATTATTTCCCAAGAAAGTTAGCTTTGTCTTGTCGATGCGACACCTGTGATTCACGCAGGTTGTGCCTGCGGATGCAAAACTTTCCAATACTTAGGCTAACTAAGTGTTCAAGATGCTGCTCCCAGGTGTCTGACCAAACCACATCATCTAGATAGGCAGTGACGAACTTGCCAATTGAGTCATCCAGTATGTGAACCATCATGGCTTGAAAAGTAGCTGGTGCGCACTTAAGACCAAAAGTCATACCTCCTGTTATCTGGCGTGGTGAAGGCAGTTTCGTGGCTGTCGTTAGGCGTGACTGGGACTTGCCAGTAGCCAGAACGGAGGTCAAAGGAAGGCATCATTTTTCAATAACCGAGCAAACTGAGAGCACTGTTAACATTAATTACTGAAGGGGCTGAACTCTTTGTAGTAAAGTTTATTGGGCGAAAATACACACAAAATTTCCACGTTCCATCTTTCTTAGGCCCCAAAGTTATGACTAAGTTTTAGTTGCTCTCATAGGGCTCAATACCAACATCGCATAACAGTTCCTCACCTGTGTGTTGATGATGTTGCGGTGGTACGGGTCGGGTGCCGTGGTATCTTTAGGTTTTGTGGTTGTTGCGCCGTTGTTGCACGGAAGCCGGCCAGTCCAAGCGTTCTCAGCTGGGTGGTTTGTTATCGATTCGCTAGCATGCACCGCTGGTGGCGAGTCGCCAGGCGCTCTGTGTTTCTTATTATTCCGACTCCCGGTTGGCGTGGTAGCTGTGAAAATGTGCGTTCCACGTAGTGGCGTGCTGTTTTGACGTAATTCGGTGATGTCTCGGGAAATGCCTATAGTTGTTCACACCAAGTTTTAAAACCTGGCCTAAAATGGCCCTGAATTCTGGGATAACTGTTTAATTACTGCTTCTAATACGTCAGAGCCGCAATATGAGGGTAAATAAGGGCTACAAGAATTAACTTGCATCGCACAAATATTTCTAACATTTTGTGTACTGTTGTTGCCCCATGAAGATGCTCAACTACGTTTCTAAAGTTGCCAGTGTGCTGGTGTAACTGGTGGAGAATTTAGTAACGAATTGTTCCCACGTTATTTGATACTCTGTAACAGACCTCCGCCATGCACGCGCGTCCACTGCGAGTTGGAATCCAACTAGAAATGGCCATTCCTCGGGGGACACCATATCGCTGTAATCTCTTCCACGAATGCTCAGGGGTCCTCCGAGCCCTGTCCAGAGATATTCGGGAGTATCTTAAATCTCGCTGTAGTAACTACTCGAGTTGTGTGCGACGCCTGAACGTTTCGTGGCGAGAACTGTGAGGATAACACAGCAGGCTGCGGTGATGAGAGTTGCAGTACAGTAGGCATCGCCGGCGGTAAGGTTACTGAATATCCTTGAGTGTCACGGGCTGTCATGTGATGTTGCGTTTCGAACCACGGTTGTGCAGGTGTGGCTGAGAGTGCTGTTCCTACAAGCAATCCAGGCACTGAAAACACGTGGCACTTACGGTCGCAGCAGTGATAGGTTGCAATGTCCCCAGTGGGTTGCCCGCAGTTTGGAAAGTCGCTCACGTCAGCGGCAACGTGGTTACTTGTGGCGGCGTAGTCCGCCGACATCTTGAGGTTGACACGAGCCAGTCCTTGTGTGATGCTGCACTGAGTACACAGGAACTGTACGATGCGTGCACTGAAGTATTCCGCGATGCTGAGGACAACTCGTGCAGGACACCAGATCTTGCTTTGGTCCCTCGTGCTGATGTCAATCTGTTAGTACCTTGTACATTTGTTTGGCTAGTGGACCAAGTAGTGTTGAAGTTGAGGTGGCATTTGTTGGCATAGAAAGTAAACTACAAATGTTCGCAGACAGATCATTTTTGTCGAAGTGGTCATAGTCTTCTGCCATACAGTAAACTACACAATGTTCTGCAAGCCAATGCTCCATCCAGAAACTGGTCACGTGCGCGGTTGCGCGCGATGCGGGTGCGTGGTTTGTGATATGCAGAAAACTTTGCAGTGACTATGGCCCTCCCGCTCGCGCGGGTGTCCCTCATGCATGGACAGCTGTTTTTGGCAGCAGGTGCAGGGGTGAGTCGTGCGCTCTCCCTTACCTACAGCAGGTGGCGCGGCCGACCGGTGTGGTGCGCGGAGGCAGCGGCAGAGAGGGGATGAAGGCTTCCTTTGTCCCCTGGAATACAGCACCAAAATGGCCGTATTTTAGCAAGGGAATCTGCTTGGATAAGCACAAGGCTCTTGAGGTGGGCCACGTTCGAAAAGCTTGGGCTAATGCACCCTGCTTCCCATGTCTTAATGAAGCTGCATGTAATGATTGACATCGGCGGCTGAATGTGCAATGTAAATACACACTCCCGAACTGGGGCATTAAGGCTCTCCAGCATGCCGTTCCTATGAACTGACTTAAACACTTCAAATTTCAGACAAACACACTAAAACTTACAGGACGTAGATGGCAGTTGCAAGGGGCCTTCGCCCTCAAGATCCCCATAAAGCAGGAATAATCTACACGTACATATCGGTTTCAAAGAAATAGCAATTGTATTTGAGACAAATCCAGAATAATTGGTACAGCGCTTAGGCGAACATGCAGCATGAAGCCGCACACTGGCCTAGCTGTGAACAAAAGGCGTCCAACGGACGCGACAAAAAAATTAAAAAGTACTCTATGCTGGAAGGGCCTTGAGTCTGCTCCAGAAGGGAGGCGTACTCGGGGGTGCACAAAGAAGTTAAATAAAATGTTCAGGTATGATAAGTCTATTGCTGCTACGTGGTTTGAGAACAAAAGATGCTTCACCCCGAGCCGCGTGACGCGACCTGCCATGATACCCGCTACTCTCAGAATAAAGAGTGAGTGGCATGGCGGAGGTGACGAGAGTTGACCGCCGCCCGCAAATATATAGTATCCATTGACAAAAGTGAAATGTGTGAAATGAAACGCACAACCCTTGAAAAAAAAAAAATTACTTTGAGAATTGTGAATTGTGGTTTATATTAACGTATAAAAAAAGTGATAGAAATTATGTAACAATTTTTATAGAATTTTTGATATTTTCAAAAAGATTCTTTGCTGCTAAATGAAAAAGAGAATACACACATAGAACACTTTTATACAAGGAGAGAATGATTATGCATTAATTACATAGCCTTTTAATTAATAATTAACTTTACGTTAGTTTGCCGTGAGAATCTTGGTATGGTTCAGTTAGAGTTCAAGTGTTCCACTGCTGGAGTCAAGCCTCGTATCGCTAATTTATTATGCATGGCCGTGGTTAAAAATATTATTAACTATTGTTGTTTCTCTTCAATAAGCATTGCCCGATGCTCTTGTTAGTTTTCCATTAAGTTATGGGATTACTTAATTCTCTGCTACCACATGGTCGCCAATTTGCACCCTTGGTAATCTGTTACTTGTGCAGTGATTTTGTAACATACATTTCCCATCATGTCACTAATTACAATAGCATATATATATAAAAAATTGAACAATTTTGTTTATGTGGTTTACACAAAGTTAAGTCTCGTGGCGTTGAAAGTCTATATACTGACTTGGGTAGCATGAGTTGGGCGTGTGGCCTTCGTTGTGCGGCATGTACCTTGTGTCGATATTCCTGCCTGCTTTGCTAGGTGCTGTGAGCCGGTCGACAAGGACTCTGGGGGAAGCCGCAGGCGGCGTCAAATGTAGCCCCCCCCCGCCCCTTCTTGTTCAAGCTTTGCAGCGCGAACCCTTTTGACGTCGTGCTCGGCAGGTGTCCAACACAGCAAACAGCAAGGCGGCCCACACAGGCTGCATGGCCGCAGATGCCGGCAGTGCGTGTCGGCATCGGGAACCCAGCGTCGTGATGTCTCCGCGGCTCGCTGATGCTTTCACAGTGTGACCGTGCCGCGGCCGCAGCAACAGTAAGACTGTGGTACACACCGGTGGTGCTACGGTCAGCACATCAGGATACCCAAAGTGTCACGCTGTCCCACTGTGTTTCTTCGGCTGCTGGTGAACTGAGCCAACCACTCTTCTCCCAGCCCCATCAACGGTCCCGTACCAGGCGTGTAGATGCCGGGCATTGGTAAAGGTAGAGGGTGGCATGGTGCAGCTGCAGCGAGGGTGCCACGCTGACCAGTGCATCTCCCCAGACCTCAGGGATGAATGCCACCGCTTCCATAATGGGTATCAGGACGCTGGTCAAGAGTGCAGTTGTGAGGGAGTTGGACAACGTCTGCTGAAGTACCACGCTGACTTGCGGCAGAGGTGCCTCCGGCGCCCTAACCAGCCAGCTTTGACTATGGCATCTAAACCCTTGCTGGCCGATTGGTCTCCGGGCTTCTGTGTGGTCGTAAGCTACGGTGTAGACGTTGCCGTCTGCACTCGTGGCACACCGGGCTGGCAGGCAGCCCCAGAGATCCTCTATCTCATCTGCTGCTCCTTTATTGGGCGTAATGATTCCGGGCATTAGGTTTTCAACAGGCTGAAGTGGCGCTGGTGCTGCTGGTTGGGGAAAATTTTGCAGGATAATTAGTGTTTTCTTCCTCTACTCGATTCCTGTTTGTGTTCTGGACACCGGTCCTTGGTTACATGGTTGACGTGTCCTGAATTACCACTGGTTGCTGGTCCTGCCTTTGCAGGCTCGTGCTTCACATAGTCCCCTGTTCTTCGGGACCCGCTCGACCCCTGTAGGACGCCTGTAGCCGAGCGTCGGGGCGGTACCCTCCACCGTTGTGGCGGAAAAATTCAGATTTTTGAGTAGGGGAAGGGGAAGATGGTTCGTCGTGTGTTGCCCTGACGTAATCACAATGGAATTCTATGGTGTGCTTAGCGCTGAACTTGACAGTTTAGGTGCTCTTCCCCAGTTTGGCAGTGGGGTAAAGTCCTCTCCACTTCGCGGCTAGGCAGCACAAATACTGTGGGTGTTCACGAACATAGACAAGTCCGCCCACTTGCAGTTCCCTTGGTGGTGGGTAGGATGGGGGTAGCCAGGTAGGAAAGTAAGTACCTGCTGCACTGCTCCCCAGTGTTTTGCTTATCTCTGTCTGGCGAGCCGGGCCGACTAGCTCTCCAAGGTGAGCTAAATTATGTCCCTGCAATATCTTGGCTGGTGTTTTCCTTATAGCGCATTCATGCGCATGCGCAGACAGAACAGGGTGGCCAACAAGATATGTGGCCAGGTGGTGCGTCCTTTCCTACGTGCATCCTGAGCCGAATTTTTATTCCTTGGTTTCACCGCTCAGTGGGGTTGGCCATTGGATGGTACTGGGTTGTAGTGTGGTGTTATGTTTTCCGTCATTCACAGAAATCGCGCCTTTGGTGTCCTGTAAATTGTGGGACTTTATCTGTTCTGATCTCCCGGAGAAAACCCCACTGTGGGATAAACTCAGATTCCAGGACTTACGCTATAACGAACGACACAGCGGTGCATCCATGGGACGACCCAGCGGAGCGTCACAGGGACGACCCAGCGGTGCATCCATGGAACGACCCAGCGGAGCGTCACAGGGACGACCCAGCGGTGCACCCATGGGACGATTCAGTATCGCATCAATGGGACGACCCAGCGGTGCGTCCGAGGGACGGCCCGGAGGTGTGTCCGAGGAGCACTGATCAGTAATATCATACGGCATACAGCCATTATTTCTCAGTTCAGTGTGGCTAATGACGTATTACCAATGCAGCAATTAGTTCACCCCAAAAATTTGCTTAAATGATAGTTTGAAAATATTCATGTTACCGTATTCACTATACAGTTCGTAATTTATATCGGGACAAATGTACAGTCAAAATTTTTTCTGAATTTCATTTAATGAGGTACAAATGTTTGTGTAATGTGAGAATCAAGTTATGCTAACGCTACATATATTTCCTGTCTTCGTAACGTAATAATTGTGTAATTACACTATGTTGTGATTGATTTGGGTAAAGAGGCAGAGAACTATCATTAATGATGAAATCGTAAAATTTTACTACATAGCATATTTAGGACCGTTTTGCAAGCTGCTACAGATTTTTTTACAAGCAATAGAAAAATCTTGCAGCATTTTATTATTTTTAAATAAGCAGCATTGACACTATATTCCACAATTTCTACACAAATTTAATTTTGGTTTACTGCTGAAAACTGCACTTTGTAAATAACACTGACTGCAGTACCGTGGTACGAGATGTATTCAAGATGAATACGTAAACAATTAGTGTTGCATGCAGCACCGTAAAGTTTGTTTCTACAATGGCCATAATGACATGTCTGGACACTTGTTTGAAAAGTTGACTCCTTTAGTTCATGAACGCAATCACAGAGCGCTGCTACCATGCCGGACTTCCGCGTAGGCGCACAAGGCACCTGCCTATAGCACTAGTCTCGAGGGGGCCACGGCCNATCTACCATAGAAGAGACTTAATTCACTCTCTATATTATTCATCTCGTCTATTTTCCAAATTAAAAAACGTTAGTCGAATATAAAATAGGTTAATTTGTTAAATTACCAAACAGGGGGCCCTGGGTCTACCAAAGAAGTGTTGTTTGACATGGCAAGCGTAGGTAAGGTTAAGTTGTTCTTAAAATAGGAAAAGACGTTTATACCTTTATGGTGTTATCCCTATACCAGCAATGTTAACAGGACTAGTTTGGTCTGCGCACTTGCAGCCACTTGATGAACTAAGGACGTCAACTCGCTAACATAGTTAGATAGGAGAGTGTCCAAACCTGTATACTACAGCCGTGGTTCCTAGCATATGTGGATTTGTTGTTGGAGGTACTGTCCGTGAATACACCAATCTTTGATAGGGAAATGCATTCCAAGTAAATAAACCCCAATGGTAGGTAGTATTTCACATTAGTTGTGTGGTCAAAAACCATGCATCTGTGTAGATGTGCCCCTAAGAGGGAACTACGATGTCCCGAAGTAAACAAACAAGTATTAACTATAATTATGTTGGTTGTGTGCACAAAATTGAAAAAATACTACAAGTCTCTCTCATACAAGGTATGTTCCACAGCAAAAAATTTGTCCCTAATAATTATTTGTTCCATGGAGAAATTCACATCACCCTGTAAATCTAGTTCAGTTTGAAGTAAAAAAAAAAACAGAAGTGATCGTGTGAATATGTTTTGAAACACGGTTATTAAAAAATTACCTCTAGCAATTTTGTAAGGTAAATAATAGCTATATACAGCAAAATTTAGTTAAAAAAAAATTTCTATAATACAAAGTTGTCTCCTTTCCCCATGGAATGAGACCAGGAATTTAATATTAATGTCTATGTTTAAAGTTTTTTTTTTTTTTTATTTGCGCCAGAATGTTAAATCCAGTAGTAAATAAAGTATTGTTGGTTTTGGGGAGAAAAGGCCGGGAATCTATTTAGAGTTCCCACTCACCTATACCAGTTACACAAAACTATTGGTTATACAAACTAATTACAGTTCTCACACACACCAGTCAATACATGCCTCATAATATTTAGGTCCCTTGAGGTTAGTATTCAGAAGTTTCACTTTAGGGACTTCTGGGGTAGATCTTTGCCAGATGCTGCGATTAAGCTGTGTCCAAAGTGTACATTGTCGCACAAATGAGAATCTCAAGACATTTCATGAGAAAGAAAAAACATTGACCAAAATATAAGCCCCAGTAGCCTTTAAGTTGTTTCTTAGGTTACAAAGGTTATTTGAAAATATGGATTAAAAAAGAATAACAATTAAAAAACCAAAAAATACATTAACATAGGCCTTACACTAATTTAATTACACAAATGTGATCTCACTTCAAATTAACTATCAAAAAAATATGGTTAAGACTATGCAATGTTTATTACCTAACTACATATGGTGGAAGCATCCGGTAAATAGTGATTTACAAATTAGTTTTCATAAGTGTTTAGTTCTAAGCCACATATTAATTTTGCTGCTACGCCCCACTGTTGTGCGCCAATTAAACTTGACGCTATTCCCTACCTGTGGCACACAGTGTGGTTCGTAGGGTCGAAGTTAATTCCTCCAGGTACAGACTATAAGGTGCCTTGAAGGTTGAGGGTGTATCAATAAGGTAGTCTTTTGGTGTTTCACTTTAAGGATGGATATATTGTCTCGAGTTATAAAAAACGTACAGAAACACTTCCAAGGTGTGGTACTCTAATTTGGCTAACTCGTATTAACTGGGGGCGACTTGGTGGAGGGGGGCTTCTCTGGACGGCTCCTTGATACTTAACTACTCTGCTGTTGGTGCTGATATGTTGTCTGCTGTGGGTGAGCTCCGGCGATGTGGGCGGCCTTGGAAAAGGCCCGCTTTTTGGTGCCGTCTCCCCTGGACTGCTGTTCTGACGTACTCGTGTACTGAGGTACTGTTGTCGCCGGGGGTCCAATGTGCCCCGGCCGCATGCGGCGCGACTGCTCTCTCTGCGCGGCGATATGCAACTCTTCTGCTCGAAGGTCTACTGATTACTCATTCCCACCCTCCCCAGAAAGAGGCTTATATGTTCTCTAGCATCAATTCCTAATTGTTGGCACGTGTCGCCTTGTTGGGGCGAGGGGGCGGTGGTAGGAAACAGAACAATGCATTTCAAAAAACGTGCCATGGGGGGGGCGGGGAGTGATCTTGCCCCTTGAATATACCATCTCAGATTATTCTTCTGTGGTGAGTGTTTTCTGATTTCAGGCCAACAGCATCTCCTATCTTGTGATATCTCTGGGCTTACAAATTTTACTTGGCTTGCTAGGAGTGTATGGTAGGGCTACGCATCAGAGACACGTGTACGGCTTGGAAACACGTTTCTACCTCTGCTTGACCTTTCTCTGCAGTGATTACTATTGACGTGTCTCTCTCGAAGCCCCTACACTGGTTATGCTGGCAGGGGAGGGGTTGGTTGGTGTGACAGCGCCGTCTAATACTCCTAATTCGTCACTCGTCAATTTTATGCTTCAAGAAATGTTTTAAAATGTTAAGTTTACTTCTAGCTCAATGAAGTATTCTGTTTCTTCACGTAGCTAAAAGTTATTGTAATGTAACCAACGATAAAAACAAAACGAGCTCGTGTGAATACCTACAATGTACTGGGTTTGTTCCCATTTATTAGCGCTTATCCATCTTTCATACCACCACCAAATAAATGTAAAATATCTTGGTGTTCTTATCTTATATAATAGAATCTAACACAATCTCAGAAGACGTCTGCTGCAGACACGCCAACACACAACTGCGTAACTGTCAGAAACTCTTGTTGCGAACCACAGGTGATGGTCACTTTGCTGTTGGATTGCCAGTACTATGCACAGTAACTGCCAGAAACCTCATTAAAGCAATATTCTTTACGCAGGAAACTGGTTCTTTAAGATGTGAATTGCAAGATTCGAGTACAAGACTGAGGCAGCAAGTATGCCTTACCAAGATGACGATGATTTAACTTGACACTTTTCAGCACCAAACTGTAATGATCAAATATAATGCCAAAATGCCAAGTTTTATTCAATGGAATGTAGCAGTTTTATTAGCCTTTTTTGTCTCTTAGATATATGTTCTATGCTAATTCTAAAATGGCCACTGAAGCTGGTATTCAACAGGGTGTAACAACTGATTTTAAAGGAAAATAATACAAAACTGGTAATGAGTATAGTTAAATTTCATAGAAAAAAAACCATGTACATTGTTAATGAAATATCACTCGCCACTTTACACTTTCACTCTCGTGACAGTTCTGCTTCATTCTCCTCTTGGATACTTTGCCACTGGAAAAGCCAGAAACAAGGCGACTAAAATTAATTATATTCATTAGCTCTGAACTTGTTATGTTGGACATATCTACATATGTCCAGCCAACATAGGGATACATAAATAAATAGGTTACAAGATGGATAACAAAAGGTACATTTATTTAGCACATTGCAAATTGCTATACTACATACAAATGTAGATTATGAAGTTCATTTTAAAACAAGTTTTTATGTGGAAAAAAAAATGTCTGAACTTTAAGCAAAATTCTACACTTTTAGATAAAATTTCTAATAATTTTGTCCTGAAGAGTACAATTGGTTGTTACATATAAAAATTATTAATTAAATAAGGTACTTTGTCTTAACATAAAAATAAACTATAAATTTACTGCTCAAAAAAATAAATGGGTAGAAATTTGAGTGATTCACATTGGGTGGGGGAATGTAATTAAAAAAAAATGTAACGCACTATCTACTGGAGACCTGCAAATACCTACAGACCACGAACAGAGACATGCAGCGAATGTCATACAATGGAGGAGCAACGCAAAAGAATTGCACATCCCTATGCCCAGACAGATACACTGAACCAAAACTAAATAACGCTGATGGGAAGTTAGCAAGCCACCTCTGTATCATATTATGAACAAGTATTTGTGACAAGATGATTAGAATTCTTCTATTGTAACAATTCTGCCTTGAATAAAGTATTTAATTAAATAAGAAGGCAATCCCTTCAAAGTTATTACTCTCAATACACTCATATTTTAAAATAAAAACCATGCCAGGGAAAAACATTCTTGCATTACAATTCAACTTGCTCTTGACTCTGCACAGTGAAAGTCACGGCCACACTGGAATAGCCGCAGTAGAACGGAAATGCAGTGATATAGGCCATTCACGGTTACTTCATACATTTCTAAAGTCCTGCTAAAGTTCTACTTTTGGTTACCGATTACTTATCTTATCTTACTGTTGTGACGCACTGCTGAGGNACCGATTACTTATCTTATCTTACTGTTGTGACGCACTGCTGAGGTAACGTTTGCTCAGTTCACTGCAAGCACGCAAAAAAAAAAAAAGGCGCAATCTAGACGTCATGGTGAGACGTACAGAGCAACCTGCGACCAACATTTACTTTGGGGAAACTACTTTGAATTACAAATTATGCAAAATTTTGAACTAAAAAGAAAACTAATCTTTACACGAATCTTACATCAGATCAACCAAATATAAGAATCCCTTAGATTTAATGGATTCAGCAAATCTTAGATACTGTCGCCCCATCCCCATTAACAAAACATTCTCTCGTGAGAAATTACCTATTTCAAGAATATTTCAGCAACTTGCTTTGTGAAATTATTGCGAGTACAATAAACATTTTAAACAGGCAAAACTATTTTAATGGTAGTTTAGTAATTTGTAATTTTTATGCGAACAAAATGGGTCACTAACATTTTCACAAAATGTGCCAATTGGAATGGGGCCTCATTCTCCCCTCCTATACGACTGCCTTGACCTACTCAGCCAACCTCGCTCTTGCCGCTATAGCATTCCTTGTGTTTAGTTTCTGCCCTATTCTTTCTCACTTCCTTCCAAACGAAGATGGGGGAGGGAGGGAGGGAGGCACCTCTATCCCTTGTGACTAACAGAAACACGCAGCCAAAAAACCACAGCCCTTCGTAGAAAAAGTTCCTGTGCCTGGAACATACAGTATTTGAGTAGTTCTTGCTTTGATGCTGGTCCGCCCTTCACCACTCTGAGATATGCTGTCACTCCCGGAAGCACGGAAAGCTATAATGCAGGTCCTAGTAGTTCCCCAACAGTCATGTTATATTGAGCTTGTTTGGAAGATGTGTGCCTATTTAATTAAAATAATATTTCATTAATACATTGTCTGATTTCCCCTCAAGAAGCTACTGGAAACTCACTTCGCAAACGTTAAAGTGAATCTGCACCCGAAGTTTACATTTTTTTTGTGACTATGGGCGTTTGTATACGCCCTCTGGGATATACGTGATTTGGAAGAAGTCTATATATTAAAATTAATTAATACTTCCCTTTAAAAACATGTTATGGTTGCAATTAGAGACAATTATAACCGACCTAACACAATAAATGCTAATTTGTTGCAATTTTTTGGCATTTTGGAGGTTCAAATTTTTCTCAAACAATATTGTGATGTTATTCACCACGAGGCCTTGCCAATTCAACTCTCCGCTGTATACTACAAAATACACTTACTTTTTCCACTTTAAAGGCACTTTGGCACAGCTTTCATACCATGTTTCCACCCTACATATGTAGGCAATTTAAATTGGCATTGCATTCAATTATTGTAATAATCCATATTAATTATATCTATAGCTCATAAACTGCACAAATTTTATAAATAATATGGATTCTTTGCCCTAAAAACATTTCCAACCTAACTTTACACACTGAACAAATAACAATATTCCTAAAAACCTGGCTAAACTACCCAAAATCTTTGACAACATTGTTTAAGGTTCTAAGCTTTCACACACCAAACTATGAGCTTCCCTTCGACTCATTTCTGGAAAAAGCAAGCGTGCAGCACCACACAGCTCCAAGCTCCAGATTTCAATATTGTCCGATACAATACTAGAAGTCGCTGGATAACACTGTCCAGACAATTGTATCTAGTGCAACAAGCCGTATCAGCACACTATTAATTTCAAGCATCTACAAAAAAACTTTTTCTTCTTGTTCTTGTGGACGCACAACACTTAAAAATCTTGAGCTCTCTAATCGATTATGCACCAAGTTAATTTTTTACACATCAAACACACTTGTATTTGAAAGATGATTGGTAACTGTCCTGAAAAAGCACATCAATAGTATTTAAAATCATGCTGAGATTATTCATGGATTAGTATGCACATTTAAGTATATTCTTCAGGAAGTGAATTGTTAAAATGAGCACACTCTTAACTTAATATCACACTCGTTAACACTGATGATGTTTCTGTGCAACTGAACAAATACTTCTGGTAGAGGTTTGTGGATTGGAAGGCACTGCTTAATCATTACAGCCTGCAATTTTGGCAAAGTTAGTAACAGCCACAAATTGTACTGGAAATCATCATGTACAAAGGAATGTTGCCTACGTAACAGCACATGGGGGCCTGCACCCATCACCAACAAGCTATCGCATCTCCGCTCTGTTGCCGTCAGAGAAGCGGTTTTCCATCAAAACAATTTCATGCATTTAGCATCTTAGTAATAAATTGCCAAGTAGCAAATGTAGCTTAATTGAAAAACAATGATCAACACGAGCACAATGTATATAATTATCAAACTTGCTCAAAATTCATATCGTTTAATGATAATTCACTGCGCTGTTATTACAGTTAGCACGCAACTCCAAAAACCTCTAGTATTGACAACTCCACACAAAACCAAAGGAAATTGTTCTGTATGTGAATGCTTCACTGAACATATTAACAAAAAATAAAACAAAAAGTAACATACCCAAAATATTGATAGTAATTTACATAACCAAATTAATTCTTGTGTGGTTTCTGCAACCTCTTTTTCCACATTCATAGTGTTCTACAACCTAAAACTGATTTTTCAGCAGCCATGCAACTTTGACAGCGAAGCCTAAGGATTAGAGCAAATTAATAGTGTGCTCTTAAACATTGTCTCATCTTGCTACGTATGGTACCAGTGACTCCTCTGTATCTGTACGTTATTTACCCTCACTAAACTCAATCTTATATTTACATTTTAAAACATGTTTCTTCAATTAAATTCATGCAAATTATTAAGTGATTTATCAGTTTTCAGAAAGTATATTAGATGTTTTATAAAATACATAGAAGCTACAAATTCTGTATTCGATACAATTAAAATTACTATCACAGTGGTGCTAAAATCCATAATACAAACAAAAAATTAAAATGTACATTTTTTTTTTGTATAAACAGTAAGTTTTGTTCAAACACACAACTAATGTCCAGGAAGCCTAAGCTTTGCATTTTGGTTCAGACTGGTATTAAACATTTACCAACATCATGATACAAAATTGTTTGACTGGTCAAAAACCATTTCCAACATCATAAAAATACATTAATAAATTATGTACAATGATAAAAAACAAATACAAAAAGCATAAAAAAGTAAAAAAGACGTCAGGAAACTAGACAAGTAGTAACGGAAGGTGCAGAGGAGAGAACAGTTCAGTTGGACCTGTTTGGGATCTCTCGCAGGGCAGAGTCCCCGGGCTGGTTCTCCTTGCCGCGCGTCGAGGAACCCTGGGAGGGCACGACACTCTTGTGCTGGGTCGCTCCCAGCTCTGCTTTCAGTTTGTCTATAACCCGCTTCTGTTGCTTTACGCGTTGCTCTAGCTTCTCCTTGTCCTGCAAACAACACACCTCCTAGTACCGTCGACAGCTAGGGCTGCCATATGTCAACACACATGCTGCTGGTGATGCTTGTATGCATCAGAGCATGCGGACGTATCACCTGCACCCAGTGCGACAGAGCATCTAGTACCCTCTAGCCTTCAGAAATTCTATCACAATTTACTATTAAGTAACTACAAAACATTAACTTTGAAATTTTACTTCAGCTCTAAGCTCCAGCAGCGAATGTGTTAATAGGCAAAAACGAGGACACATTTGCTAACATCTCCTGCTACCAAGGATAGCCATGATAAAGTAGAGACCTGCAAAATTTGAATTACTCTCAGCACCCTGCTGGCTTTCACAAACCTCTACATACTCCGGCCAGTTTCACTTTGTTGGCTGCTGACAAGACGCACATAGACTAAGTTTTCATTCATTGGCGCTGGTTTCCCAGGGTGCACGTGAAGCATATGGTCCAATAACAAGAGCCGTGCAAACGTATGCGTGTATCAAGTGTAACTTGGCTACTACTAACAACGCTACTGTACCATGGTGTGTTGCACGGTTGTTACTAAAATGTTTGCTTTTACAAAATATACAATAAGCAAAGCTTGAGAACCACCCATCATATTATTTACAGTTTAAATCTATAAACATAAACCATTATCAAAGTGGCAGAAATTACCTCAGTATCTGGTACATAAACAATCAAATACTATGCCTATTAGAAATGTTATAGAAATTACAATTACCAGAACACATTATAATGTGGACACTTGCGTAAAATTATAATGTTCTGCTGCTACCATAAGGCCAGACACTATTACTATTTAATTGTTTGGAAGCTTGAATAGGCACACGGGACACCACATACATTTTACCTAGAAACTGATTTTAGTAATACTTTACTAAATATATTTCCAATTATTTATCGAGATATTCATAAATGAATTAACTCGTAATGGAGAAATAATTATGGCCCTTGAAGCCTTGAAAAACCTGGAGTGCACCCCCTACAATCCTAACTTTAATTTGCAATACAAATACACATTTGGGTTTACTTGGCTTAATGATTCACTTTTAAAAATTTGTGCACGACAAATAAATATTTCCATCATATTTTACGTCGCAAGCATTACAAGAAATGAGTTCAAGCAATCATGACGTAGTTACGTAGTGACGTGGCCCAGATGATAACCAGATTAACAAAGAATGTTCCATGGCGCTAGCACTAGGCTGATACTTCTCCAGGCGGTCGCAGAGTAGAAGCACCCACCACTCCAGTCACATTAGATATCAAGCACCTGATCGATTGACTTCAGAGCATTAACAGGAGGGGGAAGGGGGAAGTACAAGCTACATCTGCGTGGCAAGCAGTGACAGGCGTGCTAGGTGTACACACTTGTACGACACTCCGCTATGGCCGCCACAGGCCACCTCTGACCTCCTGTCTGAATATTACAGCACTTCGCCAGTAGGCCCCCATGAATAAGAACTGAGATACACCGTATGAGCTCATAATAGCATTCAGTTAATACCCCAGGGTGACCAGTTCCGAAGTACTGCAATATGCAGTCCGCTTCCCTTCCATATCCTCTAAGACCCTTGCACTCTAGAGTAAAAGGCACCTGTGGTCCGGCCGAGGCAATATTACACTTCTCTGCAGACTGTCCAGGCCAGTATTTTACAAGTACACAGCTCACTGCTTCAAGCCTTCTCTGGGTGGGGAACTCTCCCGTTCTCAGGCACTCTTGAGAACGCAGGGTGGAGCCCTACAATCGCTTATGCTATCCAAGGTTTTCATGACGCTAGTGGGTGTCATCTAGAGGTCATTTACATTTCTTGGCTGTGAAATTCAGGGTTGGTTGGATGTATGTGTACTGAAAGATGGAACGTACCTGCCTAAGATCGAGGTTCTGCTCCTTGAGCTGCACGAGGTACTTGATCTTCTGCTGGTGATTGTGGTGTCCGAGCGCGGCGGCGTGCTGGAGCGCCAGCTCCCGCAACTCTCCCCGCGTCTGCAGCAAGGCGTTACGCTCCAGTTCAAAAGCCTCCAGCTGCTCTCTGAACGGCCCCACCAGACTCTCCAGCTCCCGTGCACGGGCCTCCCACACACGTGCCGCCTCCAGTTCTTCCATGCACCTTCAACACACACACACAAGTTCTGCTCAAACCATACGTCCACCTGCCATAGCTTTAAATGCCTTATTTGAAATTTTAGATACACCTGACGTACATATAATATAGACCCACCAATTAAAAATATACGTAATTAACCAGTTTTGTATGAGTTAAATCTGCTGTTTAGTTGGAGGTACTGTCTTGCCATTTTGTAAAACACGTTGACTGCCATCCAGCACAACCTGCTCCATTGCTCAGGTCTACCTTGAGTCCTCACCTCGCCAGTTTCACAGGAAATATCTGCAGGTCAAAACTTCTGTATGGTGGCCTGTTCAGTCATTGTGTGTGTACATAAGTGCCAGACACAGACGACATATTGCACAGGTTATTTCCAACAATTACTCGCACTTATGTTATTTATGACTAAGTAAATATAACAGATATATGTACTTATGTCTAGTATGCATTCACTTGTCACTGTTGGTAAATTAACATAGTTTAATAAAATGGCAACAATACCTCTTACCAACAGTCCAAAATGCAACTTCCATAAAAAACTTTCCAAACTACACATTTTTTAATGGTTGGTCTACTATGCCCCACTTAATTATTTAACATTGAAGCACACATATACATTCTCCTAAACAATTTTACAGACATATTCTACATAAGGAATAAATATATGGTGTTTACATCAAATACACCATTTTTTTTAAGTCTGAAAAAATTTTTACTTTCAAGTATTTAGCTTTTACAAAAAAAAAAATTGCCTAACGGAAAGAAAGTTAACTCCTTGCGCCATCTATATTTTAACAATATCTATAGTTTGTAATGATGCAATATGCTTAATTTTTTGGAACACGAGTGTAAATTCTTTCGTGTGTATTTAGCTTTGGAAAGCCTTGTAATATTTTATCAAGTTTCAAGTAAAGCTGCGGTGGCTAGTTTCCCGTGTTTGTTGGTCGAGCAGACGTGTGCGAACATCTGCTGTTTACGTCCGTTTACCGTCTAGTTTCGAAAGGTTTTTATGTGGCTGCGACGTGACGCAGTTGCGAGTACAACAACATGTTGTGAGCACGAGACACAGCGTAGTTTGGATGACGCTACTGGCATCGCCGGAGGCCTTGCGCTTATCTTAGGAAAGGGGGGGATAGGCCTGCCTAATATATACTGGTGGTGCCTATCGCCTAAGAAAGAAAGTCACCAACCGTCGAAGAAGGCGCATCGGGCGTGAGAAGACGCGTTAGGCGTGAAGAATTTCACCCACACCGGCAAGCACCCGTGACCGTAAGATCTTTTGTTCGCATTTCTTTTTCAATTTAACGTCACTTAAATTCTATCAACTTATTTCCGCCGGTGTGGGGGGTCGTTAGGGTGCCAGGAGGGAACAAACATCCCTCCTGCCTTCGGAACTTAAGTCTTGCGATGCAAGTTAAGACATTAACAAACTGTAAACTACTGTGGCGCTGTTTTCTGCACTGGGATAACTAATTGTGAAAGTTCGTACTCTGCAAACTGGAAAGTCGTCTGTGCAGCACTGTGAAACTTCAATGATAAATAAAGTATAAAGCTAACTAATCTGGAATTTCTTCTTTTTACTTAATCGGTGTCACCTGGAACTGAGTCTCGTATTCTACCTATGAGCAAGCTGTGGCAACAAGTAATACTTCCGCAACGTTACAATATGGCGCCTACCTGTGAGGCGGTAATATTATAGAGACGGAACTTTACAAGTTATAGTTATAAATGTCGCACAATAATCTACAATTAGGCTGCTGTGATTCGGTTAGGACTACTCCCAGCATCTCTTAAGGAGAATCCTTAGTCAAAGAGTTAACACCTCCAGGTTACGTCTGATATAAAGAAGCACTGTAAGACTGTGATCTGCATTCCTGGCAAGCTGAATCTCACTAAATACATCTGCAACAGTAGGACATTATTACATGTAGTGTAAGCCCATGGGTTTTATTACAGATGTTTTATACTTTTCTCATTGCCCTTAGTAAGACTGTTGTAAAAAAAGAAACTAGATATGATTAGAAGAAACACCAATCCAGGCTGCATATTTACACTTGTGTTGGTGATGCAGTGCACACACAGAAAATGCCTGCCTTTTGATAGAGAGATAAACAAGGTGATTAAACTGTCTTTCTGTAATGTCTTCAATAAGTAATCACTCGAAACCCCATCCTCTGATTTCCCCACTCTCTCGTGAGTGACGCGGTGCTCTCAGTGTTTACGGATTATGTGGTGGCAAAAGGGGACAAATAGACCCTTTCATAGTACCAGTTTATTCAGAAGCTGTGTATATCAAAATTAACTAACATAAATCCAATGTTCTCAGTGCAAAAAGCCACTGAAAATGAAATTCACGTTTGGCAATACTTACGAGTCACTTGGTAACAGTTTTCAGTCTTTTGTGCCAAGGGCAGGTCAATTATATGTTTCTAGGAATATTTTATTCATAAGATTCTGCCTATTGAGTTAAATTAACGATTTGTTTAAAAATCATGTTGATTTTATGCCAGATAAAATTAAACACAAACTTTACGGGAGAAAAACCACTTGTAAATGCAAAAGAAAATATCTTTGCAAAAAGTGATTATAGGTAAACATTACATAACAGTTTCACGTGAAACCATTTGCTCGGAAATACTAGTGATAAGCGCAATTATTTTGAGAGACGGATAATCTTGATAAAATTTCTGCAATCTCAGATAGACTTGGAAATGCATAAGAATGGCACAGCGTTGAAGAGGATTAAATCAGCATACTCAACGACTGCCATGACCTTGTTAGAAGCCGGACTTGGCAGAATACTAACATTCTGTGGTGTGGTGCATTCAACAGGATAACTGTTGAGTCCAAGAACTAGAATCACGTGATTTTATTTAATTCTTCATGTACAAACAACTGATGCATAAGAGATGGGACCAAAACATTTTTTGATCAATGCAACATTTATAAAATACAAAAGCACATAATTTAACATTTATATTGCAATTTTACTGGGACCACAACAAAATTTTTGGTGAACAGATTTTCGATACTTGCATTTCTGGTACCTAGCAAAGCCACTGTATTATAACATTTGAAAAATATTACAGAACACTATCACATCCCATACAGTCAGTTATATAAAAAAATGTTTCATGAGAAACTGCTGGCCACTGATATTTTAACAGGTTTTTATCAATGTTTTATTGAAAAGTTACAGCAGGCCACCCAAGTCAAGTTTGCAGGCTGTAGTCTCCCTGCGAGCGACGTAGGACACACGTCTCCCTGCGAGCGACGTAGGACACACGTCTCCCTGCGAGCGACGTAGGACACACGTCTCCCTGCGAGCGACGTAGGACACACGTCTCCCTGCGAGCGACGTAGGACACACGTCTCCCTGCGAGCGACGTAGGACATACGTCTCCCTGCGAGCCCGTAAGTCCATTGCATCTGCCAAACTAATTAGAGCTTTCAATGTTTTGAAACAAAACACTGATGAGCACAATAGAGCATATTTCACAAAGTAACTAATTGTCTAACCTCCACTAATGGCAGTGGCAATGCGCAGGGATGGGTACGCAACTGTTTACTTGGCGTACTAAACAACCTTAGTGCAGTTGCGCGCACCTGAACACAGCTCAGTACCCACTTCACGAGCCGTGACCCACGTGCTAGCTACCAGGTGGTCAAACACAACCTCTGCAGACCCGGGTGCAAATGCTCCCCTCCTAGCCACCCTCACTTGCCGACTGCTAGTTTCCCGCGACCTTCGTCCAAGCCTCGGATGCATGGCATGTGTCGGCCGTGGTCTGCTCTAGTACAGTGCCTCGTACAATCTGAATGCTGCACTGGCATTTTTCTGTTCTTCCCCATACATGATAACCATATTTGCAAACTCCAAGAAACTGTACGCTGGCACAACTATCCATCGACTTCAGCAAGCTTAGTCGCACTACTGCAATCTGTTAGCAGTGTGGTACTGAGCGATATCAGGTGCACATAACATCACAAAGGCTGCTTAATACACTAAGCGCACAGAGTTGCATATCCAACCCCAGCACATTGCCACTGCCATTAGAGAGTTACCTATGGACATTAGACAATTTGTTCCTTGATGAAATATGCACCAATTTTACTCGTCTATCCCACTTTGACGTTGAGGGTGAAGTGAGGCGAGTATGGAGCAGCGCTGAAATGCTTGGGTGGGGGATGCAGGAGATCCCGGAGGAAACCTACCGACCAGCAGCATAACCCGGCACGATTCCCACGTGTGAAAATCGGAGAGCAGCTTCGCCAGGAACTGAACCTAGTTAACCTTGGGAGGCGAGTAATCTAACCACTACAGCCCCATACACGCACATGGAACATGAGACAATGATCTAGCTAGACTGTGAGAATGAGAGACAGGGAAACAATGAGGATAGCAAAACTACAAATTAAAACAGCCAAAACTACAAGCGAAACACAAACAGCAGTATGTCCTAGAACAGATTTGGGGACAAAAAATTTAGACGAAAATATACACACATACACAAAAGAATTAAAAATACGTAATGAACCAGTCCAACAACAAATGGCATTGTTCCACATTTGTTGCACTGTGACTTACTGCGGTTTGTGTTTTGGCTGTTTTCATCCAGTTATCATGTAGTTTCGCCATCATGATTGTAACTGCCGCTCATCTGATCATGGTCTCGTCTTGCACGTATGTGGCGTATTTAGTTGATCACTTTTTACTGTATTTTTGTTCCTCCTCCATTTAGTGTGTTGAGTTTTTATTAATTTTTCATTGTCATTCTAAACAATGGAAGGCCTGTCAAATTTTGAATTCATTACCATCACACCACTGCCATTTAACAAAAAAAAAATTCTCATTTTGCTTCATGATTAGACACCAAGTCAAAATTCCTCAAAAAACTCCACAAAACTCACATTTCTAGGTGGGCGAGTAAATAAACTTATCCATGCTTTGTACCTTTTGAATTTTACATCACTCTAATTTCATAATGTTATCTTTCAAACTATATTTATACTAACATACATACCAAAAGGAAAAAACACTCAAGATTTAAGACAACAAAATGCCAACAAACTTGTACATATGTGAAATAATGGCAGCCAAATGGAAAACTAGCAACATGGGTACTGCTCGCTGGCATGCGNAACAAACTTGTACATATGTGAAATAATGGCAGCCAAATGGAAAACTAGCAACATGGGTACTGCTCGCTGGCATGCGTCATGCGACTGTTTCTGCAGGTGGGAAGCATAACAAAGATAAGATATTTTTACGTTAACACTAGTATAAAAAACTTGTGATGCATTGCATATTTTAAACAATAACACTNAACAAACTTGTACATATGTGAAATAATGGCAGCCAAATGGAAAACTAGCAACATGGGTACTGCTCGCTGGCATGCAGTAACTGATGAATGGCTCTGCAACAGACATGCATCATGCGACTGTTTCTGCAGGTGGGAAGCATTACAAAGATAAGATATTTTTACGTTAACACTAGTATAAAAAACTTGTGATGCATTGCATATTTTAAACAATAACACTNACAAAGATAAGATATTTTTACGTTAACACTAGTATAAAAAACTTGTGATGCATTGCATATTTTAAACAATAACACTTTGTATGTGGGGCGATTTTTCAAAAGTTTGATTCAAAAAGTGAGGAGAAACCACTAACAGACTAAGAAATCACTGGAAAAAAGCAAATTAGAAGAAAATTTGTGACCATGAAAGATTTTTTTTAACACTAGCACAAGGGCTGTTAGCAGTTTTAAGGACATGCAAATATTCAGAAAAACACTATGCATTAATAGAAGGTCGAGTATATTTTATGAAGGTCAAGTTTAAAAAGAGTTCATATTATCACCAATATGCTTAACATTTTCTACCATAGGCAGGAATCGAATGGCAAACTTCCTGACCAGCTAGTGTGGGAACAAACATTTGCACATACTGCAAATGGTGATTTAAAAATCTTGCACATGAAGTATGGCCAGAAAAGTGGGCGTGTCAATGATTATTACACATCTACACAACATGTAGCACGTCCTATGGCTAATTACAAACTTATGTTGGTGCATAATTTTTTTTAAGTTCATAGTTTGGGACTTTTTAAAGAACTTGGTTAAAAGTCTGTCTAATTGCACCTCATCAGTTGGGTCTTGGAGCTATTTCCCTATTAATTGGGTTTGCTGGCTGCCTGGATGTGGTTCGTGCTCCAGGTCTGGCTGGGACAGACGCACTGTATCTGTGGTTTGGGAAGGGTAGGCTTGCCAACTGGCCTGGTAGCCCAGCGAGCCGGCACAAGCGTGGCAGGTTACCGTGGGCTTCGGCCGAGTTGGCAGCAGGGATCTAAAGGCACGAGGTACCGAAAAACACCCCGACAGGTATCCTGACTCCTAGCCCTACGTTTTAGAATGTGGATTCACAGAGAGAAAGATAAGATGGCAGGCGACCTGTGGGGCGAGACTCAAGACGCTGCGACATGGTACCAGTGGGAATAGCGAGGAGGGTACGGCCGAGCAGTTCTTCTGGAAAGCTGACCTCTCCAGTACTGGTGCCCTACTGGGCTCAACGTAGTCTGGGGTATTCTAGAGGGTCAGGATCTAGCTCGACCCCATAGCTACCATGAAGGTTCACGAGCTGTGTCCAATGAATCCCTGGCAGCAAAGACATGCACACACCTACCTGTACCCGAATGTATGCCTGAAGGGAAGTACCTAAACAACCAGGTATATAGCAGGGAGACACACTGCACGTACGACAAAGGCTTGGCAAAGTCGGCTCAGATGTCGCCAGTGCATGGCTAACTGTACCCAATTGGCAAAACTTAACAGAGACAGTACGGCTTGGCCAGAAGACTGGCAAGTGGCATACCAACTAGAGTATACAGAAAACTGGAGCGTGGACACAGTAACTAGGTGACGTGGCCGGGACACCAGCCAGCCCCCCGACCAGTGGTGAGCGAGGGGGTAGGTGGCAGAAGGTGAGAGCATGCCGGAGTGACACCCCTCTGCAAGACTGAGTGGCATGCTGGCGGTGTGGCACACGGGGAAGGTGACCGGAGCTCCATGGAGCGAGGGATTGCGGCGATGTAGTGGTTAGACTACTCACCTCCCACCTAGGCAAACCAGGTTTTATTCCTAGTGGTGTCACTCCTGGATTTTCGCATGTGAGAATTGTGCTTAACAATGCCGCTGATTGGCAGGTTCTCAGGGACCTCCAGTTTCCACCGCACTTTCATTCCGGCACTGCTTACTCATCTCTTCACTCATCTGCTTTCAAGACCTTGATGTTAAGATCTTCACTCGCTCCATAGAGTGCACATCCCTAATGTGCAGGCACATGCAGGTTGTGGTGGAGGGCACCTCTTCAAATTAACCCAGTGGCACGTAACAGCTTACGGTTATCCCTTACAAAAGGAAAAGAAAAGAAAGGGGGAGGAAAGAAGTGGCACATGCAGCGATTGCTCTTGGGGAACACGTCGCCCGTCGTTTGTCTTATTTACCAAAGTCCTCGCATGGCAAGGTCATTAACACTGCAACACTTCAGTTTTTCAACATAATCAAAATTTAAAATTAAGACAAAGTGTAAGGAGCATTACCTGTTCAGTGTATCCTGTAGGTCTGCGGCGAGCATCACATTCTGGGTCACTGTTCCTCGGCTCCCCAGAGCCTCTTGCTCTTGTTTCACACACAGCTTGTCCTGCAAGTCTGCCCCCTCACCAGCTCCACCCTCCCTCTTCATCACTGCCTCCACAACGCCCTTCTGCTGTGCCTTACTTGTCTGTTTTGACTCTACTGCTGCCGTCAGCAACACTTCTTGTGCTCTTAACTCTTCAGCAAGTTCAGCAATTTTCCTTTCTTTAGACACTAGCTCCTCCTCTTGTTTGTTGTTCTGGGACTCCAAAGCCATTACATTTTGATTTACCAATTCCAGTTTAGCTCTAAAATCTTCAATATCATGCAATAAACAATCCACCACTTCTTGTTTATTCTGGTTGGCCATCTGTAATGCATGCTCCCGCTCTTCAGCTGTGCTGTGAAACGCTTCCAGTTTAGCCAACAAACTGGACTGCACATTTTCTATTTCCAACTTCATTTCCTTTTCCATGTTATCAATATTAATCTTCTCCCTTTCAAGTCTTTCCTGTAAGCTATGGATTTCTTTTACAAGTTTGTGGTTTTCTGTAATAACAGTTTTATTCTCTTCCACCACTCTCTCAACGTAGTCTTCCGTTTCCAGCAGGCGAGCCTTCACAGCCTCTGTGGATCGGTGAGCATTCCTGCAACTCACTTCCAACTTTACGCACTCTGTCTCCTTGCACCGCAGCCTCTCGCTCGCGTCGGCCAGCTGCGACTTTGTAGCACCACGGTCCACGGTGATTGTGTCGACTGTATCTTGCAGTTCTATTATCGAGATTCTGTTCTCAACTTGGCTTATCTTCAAGTCTTCTAATTCACGTTCCTTGCACAACAGTTTTGCTTCAACAGCTCTAAGGTTTGCTTGTAAAGTTTGCAAAGCAGATTCCTTGGACTCGATTGCAGTTCTGTTATCAAACAACAACTTGTCACATTCCTCTTTATGAAATTTTTGTAAACGCTCTATCTCACTTTCACTATGTGCCTTCATACTACCCAATTCACACTGTTTAGCTGCGAGTTCTGCTTTAACTTTCACTATGGTTTCTTGTAGAGCATGCACAAGACACTCTTTGGTTTCTATTATGGAAGCCCTTTCTTGCAACATTTTGTGCACATCATCCATGTTAACTTCATGCATATATCTTGCCACTTTTTCATGCCTCCCGACCACATCGTCTAGCTCACGTTCCCTGTCGGCAAGGCGAGTCTCAAGGTTTGCCTTACTCTCCTCAAGATATCGTATCACATCTTCCTTGGAGGCCACAATAGAAGCATGTTTGCGCAACATTTCCTTAACTTCCTCGTTGTGGATTTCATGGATTCCATTGATTTCAGCTCCGTAAGTAGCGTTCAAGGCACACAATTCACACTGCTGGTCCACAAGTTTAGTCTCTATTAGTACCAAATTTTCTTGCAAAGATTTTATTACCCTTTCCTTTTTTTCTATGATGGCAGAATTTTCACTGAGCACTTTATCTAAATCTTTCTTGTGTATCTCTTTCATACGGTCAACATCAATTTCATAAAACTTCTTCAACTTCAGCAATTCACAATGCTGGTCTGCAAGCTTGGTTCTCTTACATTCTGCATCTTCTTTAAAAGCTTTTATTGCATTTTCCTTGCACTCAACAACGGATGCATTTTCACACCGCAATTTGTAAGCTTTTTCCTCATGGCTCTGCTTCAAGTTATTCATTTGTTCTTGGTGTACACCGATCATCCGCTGCACTTTTAACTGGAGAGCTAGCATCTCTGCTTCCAACGACTTGCTCGCCGTGCGATATTCCTCTTGCTCTCCAGCGAGCCTTCCCTTCAAGTCATCCAACACAACCTTACACTGCTGTACTGCCGACTTGCACTCTAGCCTCTGGGAAGGTTTCGAAATGTCCAGTTCCTCAGTTTTCAACCTTACTACCTCCAGTTCGACTGTGGCAGACGAAAGTACACTCTGCAGAGAGATCACCACATCCTGTTTGGCGACTACTTTCTCCTCAACATTACACTTCTCAGTCTGCACTGCCAATATCTCCTCTGCAAGCTGCTGCACTTCACGTACGGCTCTGGTGAGCCCTTGTAGCTCGCTCTCGGGCACAGCGTTTCCCGCTTCACCCTTGTCCAAAACATAACATTCCATCTCATTATCTAAAGCAGCAATACGAGACTGCAATTCATTATTTTCTTGTAGATGTCGCTCACACTGCTCTCTATGTGAAGCTAAATCTAGTTCCACATCTGAAAATAGCTTCTGTGAAAGTTTCAGTTGAGATTCTGAGAAACACAATTGCTCTTGCAACTCTGAGCATTTAGAATTCTGTCCCTCCAGCTGTGCCACTGTGGCATTGTGTTTCTGCATCCACTCCTTCAACTTGGATTTGTAATCCTCGTCCAAGTCCTGTCGGCTCTCCTGCAGAGCTCTAATTTCGAGTTCCAGTTCACTTATCCTACAGTTAAGTGTGCATATTTTTGCTTCCAAATCTGAGATTGTGACGTCGGTCTGGTCTGTGGAAGTATCGACATGCTTGCCGTGCCTGCCCTTGCTGCTCTCGCATCCTGCCCCGCCGGCATTGGACACTTCCCTTCCAGCTGCCTTCCTGTGAAGCACTGGCTAGAAAAAAAAATTTGTAGTTTGATTACTAAAACAAATTTTGAGGTTTTCCTTCCTTAGCTTTGAAGGGTAACACACTGCATAAACTAGAAACAAGAATGTAAAGATTTAAGCGCTACAGCCATCTAATTAATTTGACAAGGTGTGTTTCATACGCAAGTATCTGCTCTGACCTCTCCAGAACACATCAATATGAATGTAAAAGAAGTAAAAGCAAAACCAAAAGATTGGTACATATTTTAAAACAAACTTCCTGTCAGAAAAAAATGCTGACAGTTGTGAACACATCCAAACATTACTCTATAGTCGGTTCACGACTGGAAGAAACTTTTGAAAATCAACCTATGAAAAAACACCCTAGCCGTTAGCAACATGCATATAACATTACAAACGGCGAGCGCGGATACAGTTATGTCGTTAGGTTGCCAGCACAAAGAGAAAATAGTACAAAAGTTTTAACGTAATTGTTAATTTATCGCTTACAAATGGGTGTCGAAAAGACTTATTATGCCAATTATTAATGACGTGATGCTAACATATTTAGATTTCAACATTTCTTGCATTGTCACATGATCACGCTCAAGGTGAAAGTAACTCGGCCATTTGTTTACTAACCTTCGTTCCTTGTGTTGTTGACACACGTGCCAGAGAATTTGTGCGATTATCTTGTTTAACCTATGATAATTCATTTATTTGTCTTGTTTTACTAATATCCGCTCTTTTATTATTTGGTCTTTAATAAAGTATGATTTTAATTTGTGCTCACTTTCTCGTTGTACTGATTCTTTTTTGTTTTTATGTGTTTTGTGCACTTGTCTTTCCTTTGCCACTCTATTCTAACGTTGCAGTATTTGCACATAAGAATTGTTTTCACATTGTCGAAGACTTAGAATCTTTCACTCCCAAACTCTGCCGTCCTGTCGAAAACAGTCGCAATCATTTTTAAAGAACGTTTTAAAATTGCGCAAAACATCCGACTCAGTCTACCACCACACCATTTTAACGTCTGTAGTAATTTCAATCAATACTGATGATCTTGCCTTCGATGTACGGGAATTTATCGAAAGTCACTTACAATCGATTGTAGATAGACAACTATTGATTCATCAAAATACTCACATTTTGGGTACATAAAATGAAATGATTTTCGCTGGCATCACATTCTTTTGTGTGAAATTCTCAAGATTAAAAACTTTACGCTTGTGGAATATCCATTAATAATATATACAGGACTTTTACAATGGGTACGTGCATGTACGAACACGTGTGTACACACACACGCGCACACACACACAGTGGAATGTAAACATTGCCATGTGACTGCCACATGGTAATGTTTGTTTACCTTTGACGGAAGGATACAAAATGGGCTTGAAAGTAGATCTTGAGCAGGGCTTCGTGAAAGTCGTGAACCGACCATATAGACAGTCGACTCGTGTTTCCAAGACCCCTGAATTTGTGACCCTCTCAAAAGAACCCTTTTCCTGGAAACCATAACTGTCTTGGAATCTAAAGATTATTGTAACCTTTTACTTAATATAACATTTCACGTTCTCAATTATTTTTTCATTAAGCTTAATGTATAAGTTTCCTACCTACAACTATGATAGCATTTTCCATTTAACAATATTCATTGTTTATTTTATGATACTCACATTTATTTATATAAAATGTCATATATAACTATGCACCCCTATTCAAGAGTTCTGACATTTCTGGACAGTCAGCCAGTCAAGTCGGCCCTCGCAATGATCTGCACCAGTGGCAGCCAGCCGTTGGAACAAGCCCCATGCTACTGATGTAGTCAGCGTCAACCTCCCCGCCCCCTGCTACTGATGTAGTCAGCTTCAACCTCCCCACACCATGCTACTGATGTAGTCAGCTTCAACCTCCCCGCCCCATGCTACTGATGTAGTCAGCTTCAACCTCCCCGCCCCATGCTACTGATGTAGTCAGCTTCAACCTCCCTACCCCATGCTACTGATGTAGTCAGCTTCAACCTCCCCACCCCATGCTACTTATTTAGTAAGCTTCAACCTCCCCGCCCTGGGCTACAATGTAGTCGTCTATGTATATTTGGTGAAATGTATTTGCACATCCAACTGACTGCTTAGTAAAACTACACTTAATCCCAAGTTAATCTCGTAAACTTTACGTTAGGTCTGATAGTTTTACCTTTCCAAAAGCAATATTTTTCTATTCACTGTGATCATATAAGTGGTTTCATTTTGCAAATTGACTACTATTCCAAGTTATTACTCTAAAAAAACCTACCTTGCGACACATTTTTGCCCATAACATGTTACATTCATCCCTTATTACATTGGGATCAAACTACCTGGCAATGCAGTTTTACAGATAAAGCCTGGCGCCATTCTAAAACCTGATTGGTTTATTAGAAGTTGGAAAATATATTTGGATATCTATGTGTCAGATGCAGCGCTAAGAGCAATTTACATACTCTGCCACCAAACTCATGACTTGTTTACACATTGAAGATGATGTAGAACTGAAAATGATCACAACTCTCACCCCACTGAATTTTCTTCTAAAAATGTAAGAGTATTCAGGATAATAGAAGTTCATTAATTGATATGTAATGGAAATAAGTGTATTTTAAATGCAAACCAGAATTTGAGCATTTTTAATTAACATTTTCAAGAGCTATAGATAAATGTTTTTGTGGCCTTGGCAATACCATTTGGTTTTTCTCAAGACACGTAGCAGCAGTAATCAATGAATAATTAATTTGCTGTTAGTTATTAATTCTATAGACTGGTTAATTATAATATATACTTCTTTAAGAGTTATTATCTCTATAATACTATTATTCTGCAAGTAAGCCTAATGGTTCAACATTTTATAAAAGCTACTTTCCATTGAAGGTTTTTAACAAATTGCAATAGCCATGTAACTTGAAAGCAAATAATATAAAACTACAAGCACTGTACTGATAAATAATGAACAAGAGCTTTACTAATTATAGACATTCATTTCATACCCCAACATAGGCTACAGTCTGGGTTTTATATTTCTGAACCCAAGTCTGGTAGCAATATAAATACATGCTAGATTTGTTGGGGTTGTACAAGAAAATTGAGAAGAGTTTTTCATTTCATGTAACAGAAATATAAACTTAAGACCCAAATAAATCCACGGTTTCAGGCATTACAAACGAAAAACAAATAAGATAAGAGACTACCGGAATAGCACAGGCAAGTGTGTGACAAGAGACAGTGGTGGCATCTAGCGGCGTGGTGGTGCACGTCAAAAAATTCGACTTAAAAGTAGTGCATTTCATTGAACTGAAATGATTCGCACACATACTAACTGCTGATAGTGCACAATGTCTGCAGGACTTTATAAAGATTTTACATTATTTACAAACATGAGTTAAAACCAAGAAATTGGCTTAATTTTTTCTTTTCAAAAATATTGCGATTAAAATCATTTATACTGAACATCAAAAAGCCACCCAACTTAAAAGTTGTTTGAAACACAACAGTTTATAAAGTATAATAATTTTAGGGTTAATACTAAAAAGAGGTCTATCCATGAAAGCAAAACTGAATACTATAAAACGCAGCAGTCTAGTTTAAAATCAATAGTAATCAAATGCAGTGGATTTGTAAAAAACTACAGAAATATACACCTGAGAAATAAAATTACAACCTATTAAAACAAAATATACTCAATGTATATAATATAAAATATAATGCTAAAGGCCATTTCACATAATGAAATATTTACTGAATATTCAATTACTTAAATTCTATTTATTAAACTAAAATTAAACTTTTTTCTTTCAATGAATTGCATTCGACAAGCTTTAAAGTCTTCACATGAAAATTTATTAAAACTTATTAACAAAACAAGTGAAAAAAATAAAGTAAATTTTTACAAGTATCTGACACTTCAGCATGACATAAAAATAATTGGTAAAACCGCAACAAAATTTCTTTGTATTAATTACATTTTCTTATTAAAAAATATAAGTCATTTTGTAACAACTTTAAAATGTGTGCACAAAACTATTATTATTATTATTATGAAACTACAATTAATCTCTTCAGACAAGCTATGATTGGCATTTGAAATTTGGGATTCAAGAAAATATGGAATATGTTCAAAATGCAATTCTTAAAGGAAAATGATACATTCAATAAATATACAGAGAAAATGACCACGATTATGACGTTCGTATGATGTCATATAGCTTTCAATGAATTGAATTCAATAAAGATTGAAGAAAAATTTTATTGTGTGAAAGGACAAAGTCATTGCCTTGTATTAACGATTTACTAAAGTTCCTATGAAACGCAACATCCAGTTAGACTTGCACCGCGTATTTTAATAGATAATTAAGATAGATTCAAAACAGATCAATAATGACAAACATGCCAGATTATAAAGAAATGTTGCAAGCAGTATGTAGTCTACATTAAATAGGTCTTCTTGAGATCGAAAATACACAACAATAAATTTATATATATATATAATAAAAATGCTAAGTAACAGTCTTTAGCCTTTTATTAACAACTAGCAGAACTGCCCGGGTATAATAGGAAAACCTGCGATATATTCTAAGATATTCATTTAAATGATATGGTGTAAAGGACAAATTTGATCTTAAGTAAATGCTTAAGGAAACTATCATTAAATTGAATAAGGATTAATACTAGGTTGCTCAAGATGGCTTCGCAAGTTATACATTATTTTTTATCAAACTTTCAAAGACAAATGGTTACTCTGGGTCATCCTTAAAAGATAAACATATGCTATCGCGGACTTTTCTGTAGACCCTTTTGAGAGCTACAATTCTGTAGTATATTAATTTGATGTATCTCATATGGTTTAGTCAGCGCAAGCGCAAGTTTTTTACGACAAACTTCGATATTTCTCTACTAGCCTTACATTAAATATAAATGCACTATACACCACGAAGTCAGGATCAAACATGTAAGAATAGTTACTGAATTATCTTAAACAAGCACACAGTTAGCATCTGCAGTTCCTAAACAGTGCAACTATTTCGAAGGCCCAGCCAAAGCAGCAGTGACTGGCTTCAAAGCCGATTACCCTGCTGACAGTGCGCATTGCACAAAACTAGGTCCCCTCAACTTGTAGGCAACAGACACAGTCGAGAGGAAATTCCAAAAGGTGCACTTAATTGGAAATTGAAAACAAAGCCTACAACAAAACAAGGCTACTGAAATTTACTGACAACCAACACGACCAAAATAAAATTCGAAAGAATGCATTTAACTGAGATGTGGAACAGACAAACATTACAAGTTCAGGTTACATTGCCATCAGGGATTCGATGAGACAAAAAGTAACGACAAAGTCCAATACCAGTGTCCTTGCACAATACTCGTCAAACAAAGAAATATAAGTTGGGGAAAAAACTCAAACTCAAAAGTCAAGATTGGAAAATACAAAGAAATTTTTACCAAACTGGCAATTACTCAAAATGTCCACAGGCTCAGCAAAAAGGCAATGCGAAGAGAAACTGAGTCCCAAACCACAGCAAGTGCTCGGAATACAAGTACAGAAGTACAGAAATGTGAGATCAAATCCCGCGAACAGCGAACACGAGAATAACCACAAGAAAAACAAAATACACGAGTGATTAATTCAAAAGTTAATAAACAAGAATGTTACGCCGCAAAAGAGAGTTTGTAACTGCAGTTTTAACAGACAGGTAAATAAAGGATAAGAAAAATGTTTTCAAGCACTACCTTAAATCTGGAGAGGGAAAACATGACACCTCGCGGCAGTCTCGCTAAGCAGAAGGTCAGCAACGTGGAACCCACCAGAAGCAGCTGAAAACCGTGCGTCATCTGCTACGGCCAACACTGGAAACACAGCAGCTATTCTGGAAAACTCCACGCAGCAGACCCATTCCACTGGAGAACAGCCATGGTGAATCAACACAAACAAAATCCAAAACAGAAGAGTATCGAAAGTACAAGAAGGCAAACCTGAAAGAAATTTATCAGAACAATTTAGATGACCATACAAAATTCTGACCAAACGCATAGTACACAAGTCGCAACTTTTGAGGACGGATACTCTGTGCAGCGTGTCGCAGGTGAACAAGCATAAAGCAGCCTGCAAGGGGTAACAGCATAGCCTGGACACTGAGTCCGCATCCCTCAAGCTACTACAACATGTAAACAAAATTAAAGACAAAAATAATAAATGTTAGGACAATTCAGATGACCCTAAACAAATACAGTATAATAAAAGACAATACATAAATATCTAAACTGAAATTCGAGCAACAATTACATAAATCAAATGCAATCAGCACTGTTAACATATTTGAGGCAGCAGAAGAAATGCTACACTAAATTATAGAGCAGAAATTGAAATAGTGCTGTGAAAATTCGACAATCAAAAATAAATGTCCACGCATTATGATAAACTAAATTTCCAGATTCAAGACAAAACATAATTAATTCACGAAGCAACTAAGGCCAAGATGTAGGAGGATAAATAATGACGAACTAATACGAAATAAGGAAGAAAGTGCAGCACAATCTTAAAATACACACTGTTCCTAATAAAACAAATCATTGAATATGTTATTTTATCCAAACAAATAACTTTAAACACATTTTAAAACACTGCGAACGTGACAATGTATTCAGAACAGACAGTAGTCAGCCATAGAGCCCAATTATAACAAGTTGGCAGCACTGCACAGCACTAGTATGGCACCAACTTTTAACAAACTATTAATACAAACGTCGTTATAATTAAGTGACTGCAAAATGGGAATATTAAAATATAAAATTAAAGATTTCAGAATGAATAAAATCGTGACACACACACAGAAAAATATTTAAAAACACTTATGATAATTGCGTAGCAAAAACAATTTTTTTTTAAACCCAAACATGCAAAGTAACGATTCCAAACGTAATTAAAGAATTACCTATTAGAAACTGCTTGTAGCAAAGAATTACATACCCGTAACCGTTACAATTCTTTAATTACAAATAGGTACATCACATCTAGCAAAACAAAAGATATTTAAAATATGAAACACTCTGAATGACAAAATTAAACGACTTGACCAGAAGTAGCACAGATAAACACTGAAATCACTATTCACTTTTGAAACAAATTTAGGATGAAATAGTAAGTCATCACACAACTTAATAAATGAAAAGGGCAACTCTTGACGGCTTTACAACCAGAGCTACGTGATGCGTTGTGAACCAAACACACTGCCGGCACACCCCGGTAGAACTGGGTCACGCGGACAATGACAACAGCGGCAAATGGAAGACTGTCGCACAGTGGCTCACAAAATAATTAATTAAAATGTAAATTAATTTCAACATATTAAACTTTAAAATATCACGAATTCAAACGCATGTAATGACAGTTTAAGAAACCTGTCAGTCAACACTAAATCATAAACAAATATATCAAAGTATTTCTATGATCATAAAACTTGATAAAATGCATTCAAATTAATGAATCACATTTAAAATTAAATTTTCCAAAGATACTTTACAAACTTACTAAATAAAACCACTACCACAAGTAACGTGAGACGTAGTAGCAAAAATGTTACCAAATTCGTAACAAAATGAATCTTTATAAAACCGTAAACAAAAGTCTTGAGATGTGTAAACCTCACCTCTGCCAGCGGCGAGACTTCGTGGAAAATAACCACGCGGATGCTAGCAGTGTTGTCCATGTACGACGAAAACACCATAAATATATATTATCATATCAACAAACTGCACGAGTCCTTGGCACACAGAAGCCACAAATGAACCAGTGGCTCAATAAAAATGAACAAGAGAGAAAAGGTAAACATAACATTCTAGTGTAACCAAAATTGAGTATCAAATAATAACGCCACACTTGTGGTTGTGCATTTCTAAAAAGTTTGTTCGTTTTTTCTTTTCACTAACACACACACAACAAAAACTTGCACAAAAGGCACAAAATACAAAAACAGAAACCCAAAAAAAACATGCATACACAAAACAAAAAAAACACACAAACAAAACAAAAAACAGAACAATTTGGAACANCTTTCAAAACAGAACAATTTGGAACACTCGCTCTTAATTCTCAATTTTCAAATAATTTTGAATGCTTTAGGAAACAAACTATTTAATTTACACAGGTTCTGAATACAACATTAGACCATGGTTTGGTAAATATGTCCGCCTTCTAACAATAAAACACTCACTTCAGCCGCCTTCCCGTGAATGAAGTGAAACTACACATCTGAGTTCAACCTGCAATTTTCCACTTAACTGATTGCACTCTGGTTGTGTCAATTTCTTGACAAGACTTCCTCCAAAACAGTGTTCAGATACATCAGCTCCTTGGCGCACACTGCAGCGACTGTGTGCGCTGCTTGCACAGTGCGGAGGGCGAACATGGGTGGTTCTCTGGTGCAACTGAGGGCATGTTCATTTTGGAAACTGATGCTAATGATGTAGGCATTGGAGCTGTGTTATCTCAGGTTCAGGATGGGAAGGAGAGACCACAAGAATGTTTAAGTAAGGTATTGCACTAGCCTGAGAGATTACAGTGTTATGTATAGGGAGCTTCTGGCAATGATGAAGGCAATTTCACACTTTCACCCCTACCTTACTCATAGTAAGACCCCCACCATGCTTCATTACGCTGACTACTTAATTTCAAGAACCCCGAAGGTCAAATAGCCTGGTGGACACAGCATCTCCAAGAATATGACTGAAATACAACAGATCTGGACGCCTTCACGGCAATGCAGACCCATTCTAGGAGGCCATGTGAGCCATTGTCATGGTGAACCCCTGGAAGAAAAGAGTGGCAAATCTTAGAAAGTACAGAGGACAAAAATTCAAGGTTGTGTATCTTGTGATGGATCACCTACCCAGAGTGATGAGGGTATTAGGAAAGATCAGCTGAACGATCCCATTTCACAGCCATTACTAAAGTGGAAAGAAGCTCTGTCGGCCAAAACGGGAAGAGAGATCTAGCCTGAGCACAGCAGTCAAAGCGTACTGGGCACAATAGAATTCCCTCGTACTGAAAAATGGAATACTTTATAGAAACTGGGAACGTAAGGATGGAAAACACAGGGTTCCTGAAGTCCAAGGAACTGCGATGTTAACACCACAGTGTCCACTGGCTGCTACAAGACCCTTGACAGAGAGAAAGATTGTACTGGCTTCATTGTCGGGAGGATGTTGAGAAGTGTTGCTGAATGTGCGAGGACGGTTCCAAGGACCAGGGGAAAAGGTAACCTTCACAAATACAATGTTGAAGGACCAATTGAGAGGATGGCAGTAGATATTCTTGGCCCCTTGTCTATCACAGAGAGAGGTAATCTGTATGTACTGGTGTCCCAAGATTACCAAGTAAAAATTTACTAGCATACATCACAATGAAACTGGACAATAGCTATGGTATCTACTTATGAGGCACGAGAAACATGTTAAGACATTTATACTAAGCAATCGTGATCTCCAGATGCCACAAGTTAATGTCTTAAGCTACAATTGTTCAGTGTGTGAACTTTTTGCTGAGGAGATACATCTTTAGTGAACTCTAGACCCCGAGATTCAGGTTTTCCAGCAACAAAGAAGCTGATATCTGGTGGAAGTATAGATTGTAAGCAAAGTGCAGTATTGTGCGTGTCCAATCTGCACCTGGTATCAAATTAAATACACCAATGGTGACAATTTTGCACTCTACCAAAAACCTGGGTTTTGAAGGTCAGTATATCTTAGCTGTCTGTGGCCTCGTGTGATCTACAGCCAGTACTTTCCATCTGCTTCTAACTTAGTTGTAATTTGTACGTGAGAAGGATTCATCTCAATCTTACATTGTTACTCTTCAAGGGACTTATCTTGCAGCCTGTCCTTACACGAGAAATGCGAGGCAATGTTACACGTACAACAAACAATACTTGCTTTGACAACAAGGAATGGGAAAGATTTAATATTGTATCCAATCATACGGTCCTGTAAAACAATTGTAGTTCACAACCATTATATACATGATTAATACAAAAATGTGAAGCAAGGGTACTTTACAAAAATTGGGTAAACTTCTAAAAATCATGTTCATAGTGCAATCAGCAGATCTACACTATTATACAGCTACAATGACGCGCACACATAAACAATATAATTTACTTAAATATCTGCAGGATACAACTAGTCCAGCAACTGCGGCCAGGCTCAAACATTCCTACCTCCTCTGTTCTCTGCCACAATCAAGTGACAGTTTACAACACCAACCCCTCCACCATCCTCTTTCACAGCAGGGGGCTCGCCCCCATCCTCCCGTAGGCTCGTTCATTTCTCTCGGCACTGCCTTGATGGCGTTGTTAGTATCATGCTATACAATTCAGACCTTTAAAAGCAGTGCAGATCCTACTTTGATATCGTTTCTGAACTTAAAAAGCAGATCTCTTAAACCAGAAGAGATTCCTGCTTTTCTGACAAATTCTTGTACATTCCCCAGACACTTCTTGCAGAATTTCAAAACCCATGCATTTCCTGATCTCTGGACTCTGTTGTCACATCTAATAATAATCAGCTCTGCAATAGGGAACCTTCTAAGAGGGCTAGTTATATTGTTGATGGTGGCCATCTCTTGCACCAAGTTGTTTGTCTTCGTCGAGCAACCTACCGACATTTGTGGGCAATATGTTCGGTTCGCTGTGCAGATATACGGACAATGCCGTGCGGTGTTCGATGGTCGTGGCATATCCGGCATGAAGGACACAACAGAAGACTGATCTCCCTACTGAAGGTGCAACTCGATGTTGCTGGTTGCAATATGAACCAAGCCACAAGTGATGAGAGACAATGGACACTGCAGTAACAGGTGTCTAAGTACTTGTTTGACAGGACACTGATCTCCTCGTATTGTTGGTTGCTCTGGATACAAATAATTTATTCATGCTTGTTCCTGGAACAAGCAAACGTCCTGATCGAGCTACCAATATCTGAAACCTACTGGTGCTTCTTGTCACTATACACTGTACAACCACCATGGCAGCCTGTTCCACTACAGGAAACTACAACAAATTGTCAAAGTGTTTTATAATTAAATTTTTTATCCTGGTTAATGTCACCTAAGATTAAATCAAATTTAATTCATATCAATGGTTTATTGTCCTCTCAATTTCACCAACCCTTCCACAAAACATTAAATAATTTAATTAATTATAATATAATTAATCTTAAAATAAATAATTTTAATTTTTAAACCATTAAAAATATGTTTTTAGACTATAGCTTACTAGGGTGCCATAGGGCACACTCAAACACAGCCATGTCACAAATTTCCCAATAAAAATAGAAAACTTTTTTTAAATTTGTGTAGCTTTGTTTTATAAAATCAAAAATAGCTATTTTATGTCTACCTGACAGTCAGATTCACTATCAACTAATCTTGAAAATGATCAGCGCTCTAAAACAAATAGTTTACACACGGTAAATGTTTCCATGGATGCACGTAAAAATCCCAGGTGGCAGACTTCCGTTTCAAAATGGTTGAAAACCTGCAACCAGATTTTTTAGGACTTTTTACAAGATATACAGGATACCTTCCTAATTGAATCCAAACCACTCCCAGCTTGTTTTTTTGATCTTCCACCTCGTATCCTAAATGCACTGTATTACTGTATTTATGCACGTATGATCCGCACATTTCCCCCCTAAAATTAGGCTCTCAAACAGGGTGCAGGTGGCACCATGGTCAGATACCACTTGAAACGTTTTTGCACACAAGTCTGTCTTGCACAGTGGTATATGCCGGCACGCGCTTGCCCGCAACAGTTTTCTCACACAATACCTATATATGAAATTCATTTATTATGCTCCTGAAGATGCAAGCATACAGCACTTAACCATTCTGTGTAATAATTTTTCAATGAAAGTCTACTAAAGTAAACTGGGCGTGCAAAAACCTTATTGTATCTGGTTACCGGTAATCGTTATGGTTGGAAACATTGCTGTAGATCGTAGCAACACCAAACGTGTGATACTGCAACGCCTTTGTACTCAGCTGGTACACGTTCATTTTCACCAAATGAGAAGCAGAAAGAAGTACAGTGACAGAGTAAGTACCATATATTAAATATCCCTTAAATAAAAGCTGAAAACTAAGTGTTCAAATCTACCGATTTAATTTACCAAATGGTCTTGTGATACGTTTTAGTTTGTTAAAGTGCGATATTATCAAAGTTGAAATGTACTGTAAACCAAACCACAGCCTCGAATGAGGTCTAATTCCTTGCGCATGAGAAAGTAGAAGGGACGTGTAAACAGCAGACTGGCCAACCAGCCAAGGTCACCGCACCACCCTTCTGGCTTTTAACTGCCACGTTACCAGGTTTTGCACGCTGTGCCGCTCGCCAGCTACCTATGTTTATGCCATTGCCAGTTAGGCTTTTAGAAACAATGTCACAGCTGAATATTTCACGTTTTTGAAAATAAATTTGAGGCACAGGTGTATTTTTCTTTACAAAAAAATGTTTTTTCCCAGCAATATAATTTGAAAAGTAAGGTGTTGGTGTTACTCAAGGCAGGTCAAGACGTACGTGGGTAATTACTGCATATAAGGCAGAACAGTAACTCAAATGAAACTGCAAAACTATGCTACAGACGACTTACATGATCTACAGTTGTTGCCTCGGAGAGAGCGGGCTTGCACGATGAACCAGCCTTCCAGCCCGTGTCACTCCGAGCCAAGCCCTAAAAAAGGAAATATCCACAGATGTTGATAAATAAAACCCTGTTACGAAGTTCCCACTTATGGAAATTTCCTGCTTAATAAGCTTACATCATTTTCACCTGATCTATAACCATGCAAGTAATTCGATCCTTTTAAGAAGTTTCCCAGTCAATAAGCTCAAATTTCTCAGTCCCTTCCAAAATGTCTTAAGAGAGTTTTAGTGTATATTAACTGAATTATTTCATTAAGTGAAAATGGATAAAAAGTAAAAAACCAAACTGATACAGCACATTATGAACACAAGGATTCTAGGTTCTATAATACAAAGTGTACAAATCACCAACAATTACATACAGTAAACCATTAAACAGAATTCAATACTGAGGAGTATATCAAACTTATACCAACAATAAATACAAAGTAACAAAACCAACAACTACAGCACATCTAATCTAAAACTAGATGGAATGAAGATAAACCATTACCAGCATTTCTTTATTAGAAGAGTGCATCAAGAACTACGGATAAGTGATGGTTACGTGTGACTTGCAAACGCTTGCAAGCAAACGCATACAGGGGTTCTTCCATGATGTGTCAACTAATAATGTAATGATTGCTCCATACCTTTAGAAAATACTTATGATTTGTTTCCTAGATTACATGCAAACCCAAGACAACACATCTACGCCAAACTAACATTAAAGACAATTAAAAATAGGCCCAGCTAACACAACTCGCTGTCCACCACTCACCGTTTCAAATTGCTCCCACATCACGGCAACTCAGGCGACAAACTATAATAGATGGTGTCTCATCACAGCAAACGTCTTAACGGCGACAAATTTGACAGCTTAAATCATGTTGCAACTTCTCTGGGACTCTTACAGGCAACAACCGGGCGTAGAATAGCAGGGGTTCAAGGTGTGCAACGACTTAAACTGTCCCGTTGACAAAAAAATTATGATGCACGAGAGATGGGGAAAACAAAGGAGGGTGTATAGGGGCGGAAAAGGGAGGGGATCCAAGCCGGACAAAGAGCAAGCCACCGCGCAGAGTAGAAAAAGATGAAGATGTCTGGCGCGGAGAGTGCAAGCGCCACAATATAACTGGATTCATTATGCAAATTTACTACTATTCAAAGTTATTATTTTAAGAAAACTACCATGCGACATTCTCACCCATAACATGTTACAATAATCATCCTTTATTTTGTCGGGATCACGCAAACTGGAAGTGTAATCTTAGAGATAAAGCCCGGTGTCATTCTAAAAACAGACTAGTTTATGAGAAGCTAGAAAATGTATTTCGAACAGTATGTATGTCAGAGGTCAGCACTGATTGTTGAATTATTAACACAAAGAACACGCAGTAGATCGAGGAATGTAAGTTTTATTTAACAAACTTTAACCACAACAACACACACACGAGATAAACAATAGCTAACAGAAAATGTTTTATTATTGGCTGAGGGCTCTGGACATTAACAAATCAGAGCATAGATCGCGGTTTATACCGCCAAATACTAAATTAGTTTCCTCCAACACAACCCTCTTAATTTTGTAATCTCAATATTTCAAAAAATTTTTAATGCAAACATTTGTAGATAAGAAAAATTATTTCACACGAATATCACATCTTAGCTATCAAGATTTCAATTACAAAATACTAAGCTTAACTTAAGGCAATAGAAGGGTAAGCTTAACTTTCATAAATTAAATTCACAAATAAAAATTCTTTAAGCTTACAATCCAAACATCTTTTAAAATCTTGGAATTTATTTGGACCCAATGCTTTGGTTAGAAAATCTGCAATTTGCTTGCTTGTTGAAATATATTCAATGTGAATGATTTTATTTTCAATCAATTCTTTTATGTAATGAAAGCGAACATCAATGTGTTTACTTTTTCTGTTAAAATTACCCTTTTTAGCCAAACCTATAGCGCTTTGATTATCAACATGAATCGTAGCTGTTATGGTTTTTCCTGTGAGTTCTTCAAAGAGACTTTTAAGGTACACTACTTCCTTACAGCATTCAGCAGCTGCAATATATTCACTTTCTGTGCTTGAAGTGGCGACGATGGGCTGCTTCTTCGAACTCCAACTTATAGGACCTCCGGCGTAGTAAATGATATACCCTGACGTACTTTTTCTGTTTTCGGTATCACCTGCGTAGTCGGAGTCACTATAGGCGATGATTTCATCAGTAGAGTCTTTCGAGTAGCGAATACCTTCATTGATAGTGCCTTTTAGGTATTTGAGTGTCCTTTTTAGGTTGGTGAGGTCATCTTGCGTGGGCTTTTCCACACGTCGACTGCTCATACCTACAGCATAGGCCAAGTCCGGTCGAGTTTTCGTTGAGATGTACAAAAGACTCCCAACAGCCTCCATGAATGGGAAACGGGTGACCAAATTACCATCTTCGTTGGTAGCTTGCTTGACGAATGGTGTGGTTGCGGGTTTAGCACTTTCCAGTCTGTACTTCTTGAGCACTTGCTTGACATGCTCGGCTTGTGAAACTTTTAGACAGTTTTTTCCATGTGAGACTTCTAGTCCAAGGTAAGTTACAGGATTTTTCACAGCAGTCATCTCAAATTCTTTAGTCAGCTGAGTGAGTAGTTGTGTTATTTTATCTTCACTGTCAGAGGCGATAATTCCGTCATCTACGTGGATGGCAAGAAGCAAGGTTGAATCTGCGTTTTTGAAAATGCAAGGTTCATTTTTGCGAGCTTTTAGTCCACTTTTCATGAGAAATTCAGAGAAACGTTTGTTCCACCTAAGCGGCGCTTCACGGAGTCCGTAGAGGGCTTTTTCCAGTCTGCAAATTTTATTTTTAGATTTTTGCCAGCCTTCTGGTATCTCCATGTATACAGGATTTAGATTTTTTCCGTATATGAATGCTGATTTTATGTCGATTTTTGTGATATGATGGTTTTCTCGAGCGATCAAAGCTTGAATGAGTCGCAAAGCATCACTGCTTACAACAGGANGCTGCTTACAACAGGACTATAGGTCTCTTCGTTGTAGCCAAGTGTTTGCTCACAACCCCTTGCGACCAGTCGGGCTATGTATTTGCCGTCTTTTATACGGAAAACCCATCCGTTCGTCAGAATTTTCTGTTTTTCGGCAGCTTTCCGGTCGACGATAGTCCAGGTGTCGTTTTTTGCAAGGGACTGTTTCTCATCCTCAATAGCTTGAAGCCAAAAATGTTTTTCTTTGCCCGAGACAGCTTCTTTGTACAAGAGAGCGCTTTCTTGGAGTTCTTCTAAAGAGTTCAGATTTAGGTGATAATCACTCAATTTGTCTGGCAATCTCTTAGTTCTCTTCGATCTCCTTTGGGTTTCTTGTAGTCCATCTTCGGTCTCGTGAACTGACGATGCATCTGATATATTCGGAGTATCAATTGTGACTTCGGTTTCCTCTTCTTTTTGAGAGATTTCGTCCTCATACTCCTTGTCGTCGTCTGTCGGAGAGAATCGTCTTTTGCGAAGCTGATGTCTTCATCTTCATCAAAGTCAAGACTCACGGTTTTTTTTATTTCTTCAGGTGTTTTACTTCTTGGTTAGTGAAGTAGACATCCCTGGATGCAATGATTTGTTGTTTTTCCGGATTCCACAATCTGTAGGCGTTGCTGGTGTAGCCCACATGAATGTATTTCTTCACTTTCGGATCCAGTTTCTTAGTGCGAGAGAGTACCTTGGAATATGCAACTGATCCAAAGATTTGGAGGCGAGACAAGTCAGGTTTTTTATTGAACCAAAGTTCCGCAGGTGTTAGTTTTATGGCTTTTGTAGGGCTGCGGTTTTGTAAGTATGTTGCCGTGAGAAGGGCTTCTCCCCACGTCTTTTTCCATTCCAGAATCGAAAAGTAATGCTCTGGTTTTGTTCATTAAAGTCCTGCCAAGTCTCTCAGCATGAGAATTGAGCTGAGGTGTATACGGCGGAGTATAGTCTAACTCGATACCCTTTTCATCGCAATACTCCTTGAAATCCTTTGAAACATACTCTCCACCATTGTCAAGG
>NQII01000810.1:568550-583286 GCA_002778355.1 Clitarchus hookeri
TCGCAATACTCCTTGAAATCCTTTGAAACATACTCTCCACCATTATCAAGGAGTATTTTTTCAACTTTTGAAGACCATTTATTTTCAATTTTTGTGATGTAATTTTTTAAAATATCTGTTTTACTTCATCTTTGCTCCTCAGGAGAAACGTTGCTGAGAAATGTGACCAGTCATCCATGACTGACACAAAGTATCGGTAGTTGTCCCAAGTAGGTGTCTCCAGGGGTCCTACTACATCTGTGTGAAGTATCATTAGAGGTTTCGTTGCACGTGCACGATTGAAACCGAAGGGTTTACGGCAAGCTTTAGCCTTGAGGCAGACTTCACAAGATTCAAGTGGTTTTAGGTCAGCATCTGTCAGTTTTACACCATGTGAGAGTTTCACAAGTTTCTTGAGGTATTTTGGTCCCAAGTGTCCGAGCTTTCTATGCCACATAGCGTTATTATTGTTTGAGGCAATCAGGGCTTCTTGCTGAGAACCCATTTTTACTTCAAAGAGTCCACTAGCATTTTTGGTTCTAGTGTAAACAAGTTCTTTACCCTGATAAATTTTGACTTTATTGTCCTCAAAAACAACTTTGCCATCTCTTTTGGTAATTGCATTGACTGAGAGAAGATTTTTAGAAAGATCTGGCACATACAGAACGTTGCTTAGTTTGCATTCTGGGGTTTCAAATTTTCCAGCACTAACCGCCCGAATTGTTCTGTTGCCCTTAGCAACTGTGATTTCTGTGTCATTAGGATGCTTTTGGGTCAGCAGTTCATCATTTTTGATCATATGAACGCTTGCGCCACTGTCGACCACAAAGGTAGTAACATTCTGCTTGGTTGAATTTGACTTGTCTTCAGCTAAAAATGCTGCTTGGTTTTTGACACGATTTTTACTGCGATTTTTATCACGAAAGAAGTAATCTTTAGTTTCATGATTTTTCTTTTTACATATTTTACACCCATAATTAAAGCGAGTCATTTTTACGAGGAAAATTGTCCTGGTGGTTTTGTCCTTTGTTGAAATTTTGCCAAGGCCAAGTAGAGCGTTTTGTTCCACCGTAGAAAGCAGCGGGGGCTGCGGCGTTACTCTCTGATTTTCTATATTCTTCATTTAGAAGTCTTGCCGTCAGATTTTCGAGTTTTTTCAGTTTTAGGGGTTGAATTCCACGATGTTATGAACGTGTCATAATTTGAAGGAAGACACAACATTATCTTAGCCATTAACATTTTGTCGTCAATCTTGTCTTTTGAAAGGGAATTGAGACGAAAACGAATATTTTCTAGGTTACTTAAGTTTACTGCCATCTCCTTACTGCTATCAAATTTATAGGCAAAAAAATGTTTGTAAGTCTCATTTTTCTGATGTTCTGTGTCACATTCAAATATATTACATATTTTAGTGTACATTCCATGAGACGTAGAACAAGAAAGAAGATGGGATCGATGTTTCTTGTCCAAAGTACCTACAATGGCCTGACGGGCTTTGGCATCTTTGTTTCCACTCTTGTTTCGTTTTGTCATTTGCAACATCTTTTAGCTTATTTTTACCTTCAACAATATCAATGAGGCCTTTTGATTCAAATAAGATGTTTATCTCGAACTTCCAGAGAGGAAATGATGCACAATCGGTCAACTTCTCGGTGTTATTGATAAAATGTTCGTACTCACCCATTTCAATGGTTTTTACTTGAAAGATGTATTACTTTTACTTGTGTGAGTCAGTGGTGCATCTGGACCCATAACCTGTTGAATTATTAACACAAAGAACACGCAGCAGATCGAGAAATGTAAGTTTTATTTAATGAACTTTAACCACAACACACACGAGATAAACACTAGCTAACAGAGAATGTTTTATTATTGGCTGAGGGCTCTGGACATTAACCAATCAGAGCACAGATCGCCGTTTATACCGCCAAATACAAAATTAGTTTCCTCCAACACTGATAAGACCAATTTTCATACTCTGCCACCAAATTCAATACTCATTAACACATCCAAGATGTAGCAGATCTGAAAATTATCAGAACTAATGCCACACTTTTTCATCCAAAGATATGTGTATGCAGCATAATAAAATTTTATTAATTTATATACAATAGAAATAAGAATTCCAGCATTATTTTTAATTAACATTAAAAGCTATTGAAAATTTTTTTTTTTGTAACCTTGGCAGTACTCTGCCTTTTTCTGAAGACGTGAAGCAGCAGTAATCAAAGAATAATTAATTTGCTGTTAGTTATTAATTCTATACTCTAGTTAATTATAAAATATATATCTTTAAGAGTTATTAATTACACTACTATCATTCTACAAGTAAACCTAATGGTTCAACATTTTATATAAGCTACTTTCCATATAATGTTTTTTTACAAATTGCAATAGCCATGTAACTTGAAAGCAAATAACATAAAACTACAAGAACTGTACCGATAAACTCTGAACAAGAGCTCCAATAATTAGACATTTTTTTAATACCAGAACATAGGTTCAGAAACATCAAACCCAGATTGTAGCTTAAGTCTGGCAGCTATATCAAAACATGCTGGATGTGTTGCGGTTGTACAAGAAAATTGAAGAGTTTTTCAGTTTATGTAAAAGAAATTGAATATTACACATAATTTTTAATTTTAAGTTTTCCATCTCCAAGACCTTAATGTTAAGAGCCGCCCAAATATCTTTGATCACTCATTTTCAAGTTTTAAATACATTTAACGTCTTATTGAGCAGTGTAGTCCACTTAACAAAACAAGGTCCTTGTTACAACATCCTAGAACCCAGTGTTTCCTTTTAAAATGTGACGCATCCCGCGTCCCGAAAGATATTGGTTCGTCAGAAGGCACACTCTGGCGAAACTCGCAGGTGGGCTACCGCAATAAATTTGGGCGAGCGTGCTTTAAGAATGATGCCAGGATCTCGACGCGGANTTGGGCGAGCGTACTTTAAGAATGATGCCAGGATCTCGACGCGGAATGAACACGTGGCGTAGCAACTGCGTCTCGCAGCTGCAAAAGGGACGCAAGCTCACACCAGCCGTGGCGTCTCCCCCGAGCCAGCTACCGCAATAAATGATGAGAGCTTTTGGCGAGCGGGCCAGAATAATAGCGACGTGATATCCGGAGGCAGCGGAAGAAACACGTGCGCCGACCAAGGGACCACCAAGGGTCCCAACACGTGCAGTGCAGAACAATAAACGTCTATGCCAGAAGCGAGGGACGACGCCGGGCCACGTGCGGATAGCCGGAGCGCTGAACACGTGTTTTACGACTTAGGGGACGCGGCGGTCAGCGCGGCCACGTGCAGAGGGGATGCAAGTTTAATATGGCGAACGAGCATACAAAACCACAAGAGAGAGGAAGGAACGGGGCAGTCGGCCGACGTGAAGCGCGGAGTGGATCCGGGAGGAGGAGTTCGAGACCAGGTGTCGAGATGCCCACACCGGTCAGCGAGGAACTGACGCAGCCAGGCGTCGCAGCCCATTCACAGAGGGAAGGAGCAGTCCCGAGGACGCCGGCTGGGAGATCAACCTTCGCCTCGAGACAAGCTAAGTAGAAACATACAGGAAGTGCAACAAACCTAGCTCCTCACGGCGCAAATCTCCGCGTCAAGCCTTACGTAGCCTACATAGATAGGGGGAGGGGAGAGTTGTCTCTTGTGTTCATGTAGAAGTTAACCCATTAAGCAAAAATAAAACTGTCATATGTTAACTTGCAAAGAAGGTGAATTTATTTGGTCAATTGGACCTAGGGATAGTAACGTCAACATATTCCTACGCTTTAACACTGAGGGCTAGCATCCATTGCTGGCGCCTTACGCCGAGAGCAGAATCAATACCTACTTATAAACCATAGCATTGGGCTGGTATCAAATGCACCCAAGTTTTCAGCAGCTACAATACAATGCCTGGCATGTAGTCAATGTTTCATACATGCAGAGGTAAGCACACCGTAAAGCAAGTTTCACATGGCCCAAGATGTATTTTGTGCGAGGATTCCCAGTAACTTTCGTTCAAAACGAGTTCACACACAACAAAGATATATTTTGTCTCGCATCAGAATTTGTTGATAGCCCCGACAAGAACCAAACAGCCATAATGTAAAAGATGAAAGTGCTTGCTTCACAAAGTATTTGCTTTAAGTTACACCACCAAAAATAATCTTTAAAACATCTCAGTAACAGGTGTACAATGGATGTGCAAAAAATTGGTCTTTACGTTAAAAGTTGTTTTCCAGCAATGGTTTGTTTCCCTGTATTCCTCTTCACAAGTCTGAGATTGTAATTAGTTTTACCTCTATTGTTATTGTACAATAAGTCACGTGACCAGGATAGAGGGGCCAATAGGCTCGTTAGTTTTGTGCAACTTTCATAATCTTGCTCGAAAAAATAGGACATGCTCTTATCTACTAATTTTGTGTAAGATGCGCCTTGCACATGATCTTGCGCAAGGTTGGCATTTGGCCCCAAGTTTTGCAGCCATTGTGAATCGTGTGAAACCTACTTAAGTAACCAATATTGGACAAAGTATTCTTACGTGGACTTAAGGAAACTTAAGTGGAATGTGTACTGAAGTAACAACCATATTGTGCATGTGTACGAACATGCCTTGTCACTGATCTCAGACATGCATAAAGGTTCAAATAAGTCAGTAATAAACAGTACAATAATCATGGTCCCTTATGGATTGATCAACTGTGACAAATGTCACACAACACCACCTGTCCAGTTTCGCTTGTGCTTTCGGTAGTAGTCTGTACGTACGTCTTACATACAATTAGGCTTATAGTTAAATGGTAATTTAATCCAGCAAGTCCTTAGTGCATCAGCGCGCACACGCCACAGCTGAGAGCTGCCAATGTAACACCCTCATACCAAATTCCTTTATATAGACTTTATAAAAGACCAACACATGTCAGTTGTGCTTCACGTCTACAACTGCTGCAATGCAACACACCATGCACGCACGATCCAACACATCATTAAGTTATGAGCACACCTTCCAAACTAAAATAAAAATTTCACTTACCGTCCGAAACGGAGGCAAACAATTTGGCACAGACCCATCTGATCCTGAACTGCTCGAGGAGCTCTCCAACAAATTTACAGGCGTACACTTTGGTTTGGCAAACCTTTCCTTCTCTATGATGGCACCCTTCACTTTTGTGTCAAACTTTGGATCGTAGGTACCAGGAGCTGGGGCACAACCTATGGAATAACAACCAATCACACACGTTCTTGAGATTATGGTGGTACACTTTGCGTTCACCAGGTGTCTGGCTGTTCCATTATTTCCAACTAAAAATTAGACATTGAAATTTAATTTGTATCTAATTAGACAGATCATTTTTTATGCGACTATTAATTTACTTTACAATTATGTAGTTGGTAATTTACAGTCAAGCCACTAATAAGGGATTTTCATCATTTTAATATGCGACCGTTTCACATTCCCTATGGTGCTGTTTACGTGGGCCCAGGAAAGGTACAATTACTTTCCTCTCAGTGTGAGCAACAAGCGCATCAACAGCTACCCAGATGCAAGTTTGGGGCCTTTAGAGGAGAAAAAGGAAGGGTGATCGCAGCAAAGGACATTGGCTTACAGGTGCGAGGGAAACTCTCCCTCCAATCCCAGGTGAACAACCACGGGCCACATTACAAGCCATGCCATCCCAGGAGACAGCGTGCTCAAGCTGTTGTACAAACAAGAGTAGTCTGGTAACTGGCAGAGTGCACCTTCACTATATTGGCATAGCAAGATCACGTCAGTCGGCTGGTGGCACCAGTATCGAGCGACCACAACTGCCAAGAGACAACGCTCCCTCGGAGAACCTATCCCCTGGGCAAATTCCAACGCGAGATTGCTGTGACTGGGTTGTGAACCACACCTCATCACGAGGGCAGGATCCTTTGGCAGATGATCACAGAGGCCCACAGGCAAAGCCAGGCTCTGAACCATGTTGCCTCTGGTACAGAAGCACAAGGATGGGGGGAAAAGGTTTCAATGTTTCAAGAAAGAACTGGAAAACAATACCATGCGATACTTATTACAGACATCACCCAGCAAAGCCTCTAATAACTTAATGTCTACCTGTTCCAGGGTTCGTCCTACTTTCCGGGGAATTTAAAGCACAAACTAAACACAACTGAAGGTGGAAAACAGTCCTTGCTCTTGTAGGCCGTCGAGAGCTCGAGGAAGGGGTGGGGAAGAGGACGTGCGGCCACGCTAGTCCTGCATCACCTCGGTGTGGGGCATCCCACCCTACCACACCCACCACCCATATTGAATGCAGATGTGTGGATGTCTTGTGCCAGATAACCGATAGAGCATTGCTACTGGATCCTGGCAATGTACAAGTCACTCAGCACCACACAGCATTGAATCCCATCAAACATCTACTACTCACACGAATTATATTAATCAAAAAATGTTTTGCACAACCCGGATTTCAGAGTTATTAGTCGATAATAGCCTAAGAGAAAGTACAGGATCAAATCCTCACTGTGTACAGAATGGCATGCCAGACTTGACAAATATTTTTGTAATGTGCTGACTGTTTCAGTTAACATTCTCCATGTGCTACCAATCACAGGTGGTGCAGAACTTGGAGTAGTGTACTTTGAGCTGTGAAGGCAAGGGACTATCCACAACACCAATTCTAATCCACTAGATACATCACCCCCCCCCCCACCACCCAACACTCTCAAGGAGCAATGAAGGACCCACACTGGCCAACAATCCCAAGATGTCGCTAAACCAACCTCGCATACCAAGCACCCCTCTGCCCATCAACGTCACTTCTATGTGATGAAAGTTGAAATTAATCCCTATACAACATTCTCCTAGGCTAGCTGCGACAAAAAATGCAAAGCGCAACTAAACTGCAAAAATATCTTAGACTTTGGTGGCTTCATATGTGAATCATTTGAAATATTGAAAACTAACAAATGTCATTGAAAACAAAATATCAAAACTTGAACAATCCAACTATTAAAAAACATTTGAAGGGTACAGATAAAGAACAATGTGCAGCCGCAGCTTTCTTATGGAGGATGGAATTGTCCTGTGTTCAGCGAGATCAATTAAACATGGTCAATCCACCTCAAGTGGTCCAGCACTCAGAGCTCAAACATTTTTTATATGTGATAACCCCTATATGTTGGTAGTTTATGCCTAAAAATTTCTTTCCAAACTTGACACTTACTGTTATAAAAAATTAAAATTTGGAACAAATTTTTTGATAAGGGTTAAAGCAACCGTCTCCAATTTTTTTGGAAGTACCTATATTAGCGTAGTTTATGAAAAACATTAATTGAACCCTGATACCATAAAGTGAGGTGAAATTGATTAGCAGAGGTGTGATTGATCACATGAAATTTTCCTACAAATATTAATGTCAGATATGGTACCTGAACTAAACATGTACAGTAAACACGCGTGTGATCAATCTCACCCCTGCTGATCAATTTCACACCACTTTACGGTTGTTTATTTTTGTACGTGTTCCCACAAACTTGCTATTTTTCAATTTTTTATTGCAAAATTTAGGGGTAAATATATTTGGCAGGGGAGCAGATAAAATTAAGTTTTGCACACACAGTTTTATATAGTAGTAAACTCTACCAAAATTTTGAGTTTGATATTTTACTAAAAACAGAGTTATGCCAGGTACAAAACTTCAGAATATTTGTGCACATTATGACCGTAACCATGATAATAGAGATGCCTGTTTATGATATTTCCAGTCTACAAACAACCTGCTTTGTACAGCACCCCGTGAGGGAACTGCAATCGTGGACATTCCTGTAGGTTAGAGAGTAATATTATGGCTGTCGTTCTAATCGGCTCACCCAAGCACCATTCTATCAGTAACAATAGCTTGTTTAGTCCTCCCCCTCCCCTCCAGCACTCATTCCTTGCTGCCACTCCTCAAACATGATGCTCATTTTATTCTAGTTGGAACAGGTCACATTCTTGAAAATGTAGATACACTAACCGTAGCGATAAGTAAGGCGAATCATTAGAACAGCATCTCAGATTTCATTAATAATTCCCTTCACAAAAATTTGCATCGTGAGAAAATTACGAAGACAGGAGGTACGTAATTGCACCTTCTGGCACCTTGTGAGCTCCCACACTGGCGGAAATAATTAAGTAGAAAAATGTTCAGCCGAGAATTGAAGTTTCGAAGAAAGAAGGCCATCGTTGCTTGCCTGGGTGCGGAAATTCCCCACGCACGAAGTCGCTTCCTCGCGGGCTGGTTGTAATCTGTTAGCTGGCTGTGGGCACTCACGGCTAATATCGTCAGAACTGTGTGTGCAAAATTCAAAATTGTATCTGTTTTTCCACCAGAGATATTATACAAAAATAAGGACGAGTATCAGCGTTCAGTTGATTTTTTACATAAACAACTCTAATAAGCTGTTGAGGCCTCTTACAGTACTTTAAGTCTTGCCGAAAACTTTAATATTTTATAACAGTCAGTGCCAAGTTTGGAACTAAATTTTAGGGATAAAAAACATAATAGACAAATTATGTTTGCATAAAAATTGTAGTGTAAAATGTGTTAACAAGTTAATTCACAGCCCTGTGACAAACCATAAATAAAAATTCTTTTTGCAAACATTTACAAATGCCAAAAATGGTCCATTGCATGAAACAATAAGTGGTTACCACTCAAACAAATTAATGTAGCGTAACAAGAATTTTTTTTTAACTACCAACATATTAGGATTATATAAAATAAATTTTTTTTTAAATAGTTGATTTAATTTTTGGGCCACTCAAAATGGATTGACCCACATGAGAATGTTTTATAGCATAGGTATTTTGAATTTATAGGCAGCGAAGCTAGAAGAAAGTGGAAGTATGGCAGAAGAGTTCGGAATCGCACAGCATCATGTTTCGAGCTTTGACGACATTTCAAACAGGAAAGGTTATATAAAAATTGTCCATGAGCAACCACTGCTATGGATTGGTAAATTGTTGCGTGGCTTGACAGGAACTACTCAAATGAAGTGGCAAATAACACTTATCCCCTGTTAAACTTCTGAAAGGTTCAACCATGGAACTGGGGAGCAGAAGCAGCAGTTTTTGAGAATTTAAAGCAAGTTTTTCTGAAGGAACATGTAGCACACCATCCAGTACAGAACAGAGGGTTTCTTTTATATATGGATGCATCATCTTATCGACTGTGTGAAACTTGCTTAAGTAGATGATGGTGTTGAAAACACAGTTACTATGGCTAGCAGAACCTTAAATAATGCTGAATGCAATTACAGTCATTGAGCCTGAAGCATAGCCATAGTATGGGGTCTTACAAATGTTGCGACCTAGAACTGTGGGAAGGTAATTCTGCTGAAGGATCAGGCTCTCTTATGTCTGAGGACAGCCAAAACATTCTGAAGTAGATTAACAAGAAGTCTTCTATTAAAGCATTTGATGTGGAAGGAATTTAGTGCGCTGAACCAGACTACAAAATTGATACATTTTCTGCATTTCACAAGACGGAATAATTTTCCACTGTGCCAAGAACAAATTTTGAAGAGTTCTGGAAGCCAATCATGCCTGCATAATTCAGAAACGAACTTGTGTGGAAAGTCCATGTAATGTTAAGCCACAGTGGAGCAAACAAAATTTTTTTAAGTTATTCGCAGGATTGTATGTTGGCCCCGTTTACAACATAAATATCCAGCGATCCATCCAATCAAATGGGAGAGGCACGCGATTTCTTAACATTCAAGCATATAAACTGTAGGCAAATGGCAACTCCATTACAGTAAAATGGTACTGCAGAACACTTCGATGCTTGTATGTTTACAACATAAACATATACGAATATATAATTCAGATAAAACTAACTTAATTTCCTGCAATACAAATTTTTTTTTAAATTCACGCTAAATATTAAAATGAAACGCATTTGAGACTTTTATCCTGAAAAGCCCTCTACTTGGCAGAAAGACTATCACCACGCTACAAAAACACGTCCGCAGTTAAGAAACTTCATATACACAACACACTTCAAGACATTATAGCAGTTGTAGGTAANTTAATCTAACTGCCTGTAACAAAAATCAAATATTTGGCACGATAGAAATACCTCAAATCTGGCAGGTACTACGACGTAATGCATTTGCCCACAACAAATTTAAAAAAAATTTATTGTTTATAATATTATTCACTTACTTGCTGTGTCGTTAAATCGCTGCAGTTTCGCTCGAGAGAAAGACATGTTATAACAAAGTCTCAAAACAANGTATTAATCTAACTGCCTTTAACAAAAATCAAATATTTGGCACGATAGAAATACCTCAAATCTGGCAGGTACTACGACGTAATGCATTTGCCCACAACAAATTTAAAAAAAATATATTGTTTATAATATTAGTCACTTACTTGCTGTGTCGTTAAATCGCTGCAGTTTCGCTCGAGAGAAAGACATGTTATAACAAAGTCTCAAAACAATACTAAAGTAACGACAGAACGATTTGACCGCACAACCAGCAATAATCAACAGCTCAAATGTTACTCAAAAATCTAAATGCATAAAATAATTTAGACTTCTCCGTTCACATGTTTAAAATCTGCCGGCAAACCGTTAACACATAAATATATATAACAACGCTTCCAAAGAGAATACACAAACCACAGGGCCCAACTGACAGTTAAAGAAAAAGCTTTCAAATCTCCTATTAAAAAAGTATAAGAAACTTATTAATGAAACGAGTAAAAAAATTAACAAAAGTAAATTGTTATAAGTATCTAAGACTCATGCATTACACGAAAATAATTTATTAAACACCAACAAAATTTCTTCATTTTGTTGTACATTTTCTTTTTTAAAAACATGCATCCACATTGTTTAAAAAAAATTCAAAAGTGCACACACAACTCTATCATTATGAAATTTAATTTCACAATAATGTCTGGAAATTTTTAATCAAGCGAATGTAATTTTAGATTCAAGGAAATATTACATTTTCTAAAATGAAAATCTTGAAGAAAAACGAGACATATAAGGAATGGAAAGAGAAAAAACTGTGAATGTGGTGTATATATGACATCAACCAGCATACAATGATTTGAATCCAATAAAAATGTACGATAATTTGAAGATTTATTTTATCGTGTGAAGGGCCTTTACATTTCGCCTTTATATAAAATAAATTCCAAAAAAATTGTACATGTTAAAACATGCTGCGTATCTCCTTCCTTAGCCTGTTTATACCACTACTCCAACATGGTCACATCGTGGCATCTAATGGAGGGGGGAATCATCCTGAATGCTGCAGTCCCACCACCACGACTCCTGTCTCGCCGACAGTGTGCTGGGAGTGCACCCAACCCATCTGCTTCACGTCCGACAACCAGCATTCGGATGAGAAGAGTGTTTCAGCACATGTGTTGTAAATTAGTGTGATTTCAATGTCCTTAACAGGACTGACACCGAGCCAGAGGCTGTATAGCATATGTTTTGCTTTGTACTGAGCAAATATTGCTTGGCATCATTGTGTGTTGCAATGTCAGCCTCACCCTCCCTCACCCTCCACAGGTGCATAGAAGCATTTTTAGCTAAGTGAATTGACATAGAGTTTCGCAATTATGTGAGTGTGGGAATTATCACACGGTCTCGTGGGCTATTGGGATAATTAAGGTAATCGATGGTGGCCTGTGAGCCAAGATGCTCTTTGGTCACTTAAATGCTTGTGTTACTATAGGGTTATAGTCCCCGAGGCTATATATTTCGAATTTGCACACAATGAGTGTAAAATGTTTTTGTTAAATACTCATACAATTTTCCAATTTTTAATTCGCGGTGCAGATCTACCAATAGGCAGTATCGGGGCGCATTTGCAGTTATTAGCAGACATTTGTTTTTGATTATTAGAAGGCACCTTATTATCATTTTGGCTCCATGTGCTCAGGTGCGCGCAGCATATGTTATGACTGGATGTATTTTCATTTCATTAATTAATAGAGCATTAGTTCTTTTATATCACTTCGTGGGAAAAGTATTGGGTATAGAGTGGATAGCCTGGCTTGAGCACTGACACATTTCGCTTCAATATGTGCCTTCCATGTTAACTTTTGATCCATCCAGATGCCAAGATATTACTCCACATGACGTGAACCCCACATTCACCAACACCTTTGTGCCCACTCTGACTGCTGCAGTAATGTCCACTATACCAGACGCACCACACCAATGGGCTTGTGGGCAGGAGTGAGAGCATTCATAATTGCATCAGTGTTCAGTATAGCATCAGTGGATTCAATCAGTGTATCTAATTGCATCAGTGTTATTAATTGCATCAGTGTTCATAATTAAACAGGGTATTTATTCACTGTTATTAATTGTATCAGTGTATATAATTAATATCATAATGGTCATCATGAAAGATAGTCAACACAGCCACAGCCAGAGACATTTGACATTGTACACTTGGCAATACTGCGGCTGGTACAATGGAAACATTTAGAATTTATATAATAATTTTTATTGTGTATTTATATAAGGAAAAATTATGTTGTCTTCGGTTAGTTTAATTCATGTCACTTCCATCTCATAATCATTTTTTTAGTGTATATTGTGCTTCATAGTTTCGCCGTTTGGCGTCGGCTGCGCCCAGGTAGCAGAAGCCGGCCCATGCTTTCCCCCAGTTCTCTTCAGCACTTGAACGCATCAAGACGTCTAAGTCTCTCGCTCCGCAAAGGCCCTCTGTGCCGACATCATAAGCTGAACTCATATTCACTGCAATAGACTTCACTTCATGAACCGGATCATTTACTTTATTTGTTATACCGTCGAGGGGAGAGCAACGTTACATTCATCAGAGAGTTTTAACGCAATCGCGTTTCACATTATACAGTCATGTTGACATGAACCAGGCGTTCACTGGTACCTTTGTGCCCACTGTGACTGCCGCAGTAGGGTCCTCCACTCCAGATGCACACCACCAGCAGGCATATGGGCGAGAGTGATAGTGTATTCAGTGTTATGCAATCAATCAGCGTTCGTCAATATCGTTTATTCAGTGCTATGTAATTAATCAGAGTTCACCAATATAATTACATCAGTGCGACATAATTGATCGGAGTGCATCAGTATAGTTTATTCAGGGTTATATGTATCTATTTTGTGTCATAATTATCAAGTGTATTTGTTCCATGTGTGTAAATTGCACTAGTGTTATTAATTATTCAGAGCTCAATAATTTAATCATTATTATTTATTGGTTCAGTGTATCTATTCAGTATTTATTTATATCATATTTATTGTGTTTAAAGACAGTCATCACATACCCAGCCAGCCAGGGACATGTGACATTACTAAGTTGGCAATACAGTAGTTGCTGCGGTGCAAATATTTAATATTAATATAACCCTGATTTATTGTGTATTTGTGCAGGGGTAATTGTGTTTTATTATGTAAGTTGTATAGGATAATTGTGTTTGATTATGTTAATCTAAGGTATATCATTTTCTTACATCTCATTAGCATTTTTAAGTCGCATTTATGTTTCATCTTTCTACAGCTTGGCGTCGCCCGTGCTCAGGTAGCGGGAGCCGGCGCAGTTCTCAGCCAGTACGCTTCATCACTTCAACGCGGGCGGATGTAGTAGGTCTCGCTTCACAAGAACATGGGTGCCAGCCCCTGCGGCTGCAACCTTACTCAGTAATCGTATCATCACATCATCCACGAAATTACTTGTATTATATGTTACATCGCACCAAGGGGAGAGCAGCATCACGCTCCTTAATTAATCGTAATCCATTAGTGTGTTACATTGTACAACCACGTGGTCACCACATGTCTGTTCGGTTAAGTGTTCAATAAAATAATCATCTTTCTTATAACCAATAGTGCGTTCATTAATCCGGGTGTGCGCAGTGGCCATACAGCTCGCATTTTCCTATTATCTGACGGTGTGTTACCCGAGTCCCCTAGGGTGATAACCCACGACCCGATCTCATTGCTCAACNTGTGTTACCCGAGTCCCCTAGGGTGATAACCCACGACCCGATCTCATTGCTCAACACTGAGATGGCACCCGGCACTTTCACAGCTCGAGGGACACCGCACGCCCAACCGTCTCCGTTCGACAAGGGACGTACCAAGCGCATGTCAACGTGTTTGCCATTTCCGGGAAGTTAAGGCCACATTTTGTACTAAAGTTGTGTGTGCTCATTAAGGAGTCGCAAGGAAAAAATAACTCCACAAGCATCATAAGTGGTTCATTTGTAATTTAATTAAGGCGTGCGAGGTGGCCTACAGCCTCGACATCCTATGTGACAGAGTGTTAACCAGGGTCCCTAGGCTGACAACCAAAACCACATTCATTTCATCAGCTCACTGTGGCGCCGGGCACATATTTCCTAAATCATCAGCTCTGGTAACACCACGCGTCAAATTGATTTTCCCAACTAGGGACAAGTATTTCTCCGAGCCATTGCTTGACCACGTCACATATCTTTGTGTGTTGAATATGTTCGCCAAACAGTGTTATTTTGGAGCGATCTTCCGCCTAGGGTAATATACGAGTGAAGGCAAAAGATTCACTTTTGCTATCATTAATTTTTATTCACCATTATGATTAATAGATTTCGAAGGCATTAAGGGAATTTCGTAGCTTTTGGGTTGCTAATTCTAAGTTGTGGGAGCGACTGAAAATAAAGGTGACATCTGCATAGCATCCATCCAATTTGCACCAATCTGTGTTCTGGTTTCGGCATGTCCTTGATATATA
>NQII01000810.1:583337-612379 GCA_002778355.1 Clitarchus hookeri
ATATATATATATATATATATAATACTGGGCCTAAACAACTGTCTTGTGATACTCCTGTGGAAATTGCTTTTGCGCCTAATTCAGCATATTCGCATGATACAGTAAAACTTATGTACTGTAAGTAGTTGCTTATTAATTTTATATAGCAGTCAGGGAACTTAATTTCGTATAGTTTATAAGTTGAGCCTGCATGAAATACATGGTCAAAGTTTTTTGCAATGTCTAAGTAAACAGCAACTACATAATCTTTAAAGTTAAAAGCATTTGTAATATATTACATAATTTGTACAAGCTTATGTGTTGTCGAGCGTTTTTGTCGGAAACCAGATAGCTCCTCTTGAAGTATAGTATAACGGGAACCACGCGTCCACAAGCTCCTTGTGCCCACTCTGACCGCAGCAGTCACAATAACCGCCCAGCTGCACCAGGCCACACAAATTACATCAGTCCATGTTGACAGGAATGGAACTTGCAGCTTCTTGCCAACAGGTACTATATGATTCAAAAGACAGTTTTACTTTATTTATTACAAGAGGTAACTCTTGTAATGAATTAGTAGGCGATCCGAAACGCATTTACCCCACAGCCACAGACATTGGGAGCACAGACCATTGGTAATTACGTCGTAGCAGCTCGCGCCACGACATACGATGTAACACACCACCAAGTCATGTCAATTGGGCTGTAGGCTGAAGCTAAAGTGCCCCAATAGGAAACCAACAGTAGGCAACATTTTTCTTTATATATCACACTATTTCATCTCATTCAAAACTACAGTCAGGGGTGGGTTTTATTGTGTTAAGGGCCATCGAGCATGGCAACCCACACCCCTTTGCCCAAGCGGACTCGTCCATCCCTTCAGGAGGCAACTCAGTAGCCAGCAAAATGCAATCATGTCATGGGAAATGGAATACGGAGACTTTTCACAAGAAAGCGTAAAAGTGTGACCAATTTCTATTTATGAGAAGGTAATTATGTTTACATAAAGAGAGACTGCCTATAAAGGTCTCCATAACAGTAACATTTCATTTAGTGCAGTGATGATCCCCATCAACTTCACAACATCCAGCTTAACATACATTTGTTAATCAACGGGGGTGTCACCAATGTGTTTCCTTTAATTTTTATAATTTTTCACTAGGGCAATAATGCCACATAGTGCTTATGTCATGTTTTAACACTCAGCGTTTGACATCTGTTCACTCGGTCTGTAGCGGAAGCTTATGCCATTCGCCCAGTTCACCTCCAGGACACAAGCCAGACTGGCAGTGTTTGTCGCCCACTCTGCGAGACCCCTCGGTCCCATCTTTTAGACAGATCTCACTTCATTTTAATAGTAACGTAATTAACTAGAACATTTCATTTCTTTCTGTAGCGAAGGGAGTACTACCTGCTCTCCCACCACAGAGTTTAGTGCTACCACGTATATCCATATCACCATGCTGACTTAGATCATTTTCACGCAAAGGTCACTNCCACCACAGAGTTTAGTGCTACCACGTATATCCATATCACCATGCTGACTTAGATCATTTTCACGCAAAGGTCACTGGCAGGCCATAAGTACTGGGTCCGTTTCTTTTAGTATTCACATATTCACTCCCTGAACATGTAATAAAGCACGTGAGTAAACAGCTTTACAAATTTCATTGTCCTCCGGGACACAAAGAGTGGTACATCCCTTATAGTGCCACCCGTCATTTTTCTAATATATTTCAGGCCTACGAGATGGCCTGCAGTCTCGCCACAACGTCAATGTGTGTAAGTAGTATANTCATTTTTCTAATATATTTCAGGCCTACGAGATGGCCTGCAGTCTCGCCACAACGTCAATGTGTGTAAGTAGTATAATATTTAGTGCTTGAAAATTGAATATCAATTAACTCACCTAGGGAGCGGCGAGTACAATTCCTCTGTCCTCAGCCAATACAACTGTTGTACACCTTACCTCACTTGACGAAACGAGTAACACCCGCCATATAGGTGAATATTATGCACAGAAGCACACGTTCATAGGCGAAAATACGCACAGAAGCACTTNAGTAACACCCGCCATATAGGTGAATATTATGCACAGAAGCACACGTTCATAGGCGAAAATACGCACAGAAGCACTTGTTATTGCACTCTCAATTTTTAAATCGGTCAGATTCAGACGTTACAAGTTCAACATTTACGTTTCTTGCATAGTCACATGATCACGCTCAAGTTTAAAGTAATGCGGCCATTTGTTTACGAATCTTCGTAGTCCTTGTGTTGTTGACACATATGCCAGAGCATTTGTGCGATTATCCCGTTTAACCTATAATAATTCATTTATTTGTCTTGTGTTACTAATATCCGCTCTTTATTATTTGGTTTTTAATAACATATGATTTTAATTTGTGCTCACTTTCAGTTCTAATTNACTAATATCCGCTCTTTATTATTTGGTTTTTAATAACATATGATTTTAATTTGTGCTCACTTTCAGTTCTAATTTTTTTTTTTGTTTTTATGTGTTTCGTACACGCGTGTTTCTTTTGCCCCTCTATTCTGACGTTACAGTATTTGCACATAAGAATTGTTTTCACATTGTCGAAGATGTAGAATCCTTCACTCGCAAACTCTGCCGTCCTGTCGAAAACTGTCACAACCATTATTAAAGAACGTTTTACAATTGCGCGAAACATGCGACTCAGTCTACCACCTCGCAATTTTAATGTCTGAAGTAATTTCGATCAATATTGATGATCTTGCTTACGATGAACGGGAATTTATCGAAAGGTACTAACAATAGACAACTATCGATTCATCAAATTATTCGCATTTTGGGTTTATAGGATGAAATGTTTTTTCGTGGCATCGCATATTCTTTTGTGTGAAATTCTCAAAATTAAAAACTTTACGCTTATATACATTACTTTTGTAATGGGTACGTGCACGTACGAACACACACACACACACTNAAAATTAAAAACTTTACGCTTATATACATTACTTTTGTAATGGGTACGTGCACGTACGAACACACACACACACACACACTCACACTCATCAACTCCCACACACAGTGGATTGTAAACCTTGCCATATGGCAGTCACATGGCAATATTTGTTTACCTTTGGCGGAAGGATACGAAATGGGCTTGAAGGTAAATCTTTAGCAGAGCCTCAAGAAAGTTTTTTTTTTTACGAAGGCAGTTTAATGACAGACAAAACAACTAATTTTGTAATGTTGTCGCAACAANTCAAGAAAGTTTTTTTTTTTACGAAGGCAGTTTAATGACAGACAAAACAACTAATTTTGTAATGTTGTCGCAACAAAGGACTCCATTTGCTGTGCCTACAATTATAAGCCGGTTCATTACATGTTGGTGTATGTGTTTATGTTGGTTACATTTCTGAAAAAAAGTGCACATAAAATAAATAAGCAAATTTAAGATTCCCATAAAACATTATCAACGATATTGCGTTTCCAGTTACATAAGTGGTTTTTAAAATATGTTGGCAATGCTACTTCTTACTTGTAACAGTTGCAACTGTTACGAAGTTTTAATGAAGAGCCACGCTCTGGCCCACTTCGCCCTGTTGTGAGCTGCGTTCCAACGGACTCCTCATTTCGTGTCTTATTATTTTGAAGTTTGTTTATACTGTGAGTTAATGAAATGGATGATTTACTATTTCTCGTGCAGTGCTGTTTTCGGTGCGTTATTAATATTTAATCATGATGGCAGTGACCCAGCAACGTGTGTATCTTTCCCTACGTGTGCAACGATATGCATTTGTGATGTGATGAAAGTTTCCTGTAGGAATTGCCTTGTACAGACACACACACACACACACGCGAACGATTGTTAGTGTTGTGAGAGTTACTTGAAGCACGTAATATCACATTATATGTAACATAAATAATCGGAATTAGAATCTCAGGTAGGTGCTAACTTCATACATAGTTTACTTATTTCTGATTGTATTTATAACATGTAATTACACGAGGCTGAAGTAATTCTGTAGGCTTGTCCACTTTTGTACCTAACGTCGTGTGATATTTATTTATGGACACTTATGTCCACAATGTATGTCAATGTGTTTGTGTTAGTTCAAGTTCATGTAAATTGTCACTTATTAAGCCTATAGTATAAATAAGTAAAGTTATCTGTAATTACTTGGTACTAGTAGAGTTACTGTATGTTGTACTTTCCAGTGTGCAAAACGTTTTTAAAAATGGAAGGCGCGTTTTTAGATGTGAGTCTATAGAGTTATTATTTTATTTCGGCCAAGTGTACACATTCGTAATGATTATTAAGTAAAATATAAACTAGCTATGCATTTTTGGCACAATGACTATTAAAGGCCGAACTTTAAGCGTTGTCGCCTTTCTAAGCGCGTCGCAGCAACAGCAAGCCTGCAACTAATTTTAATGTATCGCAGAATAACACATGTAAGGTACCAAATATTTACTTCTGTCAGGATACAAACACATTTTGTGACTGATTCATACATGAATACAGTTGTAACATTCTAATTTAACAAAATAATGAAAACAGCACTACTGAAATGGTAAAACGAAGTTTGAAGATGTAACTGGCAATCTCGTAAGCTAAAATATGTAGATAATAGGAAAGCTTGCTATGGTAGAAAAAAAATATAATTGAAATGAATAAACCCACCTCCAACCTAGTTTTCAGTAATTATGCAGTTCAGGAGCTTTTCTGCAAAAAAAAAAAAAAAAAAACCTGAAAAGTGGTTTGTAATATGTGCCCACCTAACCTAACAGAACCTAACCCCACGATGGGTGAATCACTATTTTACATTTTTAAACTAACCTTGGATTTTAGGGTTTTAAACTAATATATGAATTTAGTCAAATCTAGGATGTTAGGGATTTAAAGGATTCGTAAAACACATATCAATTAACTCACCTAGGTAGCGGCGAGTACAATTCCTCTGTCCTCGGCCAATACAACTGTTGTACACCTTACCTCACTCGACGAAACAAGTAACACCCGCCACATAGGCGAATATTATGCACAGAAGCACTCGTTCATAGGTGAAAATACGCACAGGAGCACTCGTTATTGCACTCTCAATTTTTAAATCGGTCAGATTCGGACTTTACAAGTCGTGCCCGCAACAACACAAGCCACAACCACACTGTTTCGCATCTGAACAGCAACTGAAAGTCGATGACGATGACGTCAACAACCTACATCCAATAAGGTGACGGCAAGATATCGAAAATCACCAAATATCAAGGCGTCCGACGTAAAAAAAACTGGCGGACCGCTTGTACTATTAACTATTTTATTTAATACGTTCTATTTATCTTAACATTACGCCCTCCTGAATATCCGCGGCCGGTAGGTAGCGTGGGAAACAGCGATGCGCAGCCATTAAACATGGTGACTGACGTAAGCACACCAACCAAACTGCTCGTACATTTCACAATTTTGTTAAAATTTTTTTAATATGTTCTACTTATTTTAAAGTGACCCCCTCATATATTTGGACAAGGTAAGCTGTGCAGAACCCATTAATGCTACTTTTGTTGGTCTAGGACGTTTCGTTCAGAAAAGCCCCTAAACTGCATAATTACCTTTTTCAGTAATTCACTCTCACTGCAGTCTGTTGCAGAAAAAATTGAAGGGACCTTGTGCTGCGTACCTTCTATCTAACCAATATGTATATGGCAAATTATTGTCGTTCAAAAATAACTGAAATTATTTAGCACACTGCTGTATATACATTTTACATTCAAACGTATAGTTTCTGCAAATGCACATTTTGGTTTTTGCAGGTTCTGCTACATCAGAAAATCTCACACTTTTGAAACATGTTGGCTGTACATATAACAACGCCGCCGTAGTCCCTCAACTTCAACAGCTGACGTAACAAACAGCATGGCTTCCATGTATCAGAACAGCTGAGGCGGAGGGATACTTTAGCAGAGTAACAACGCTGGCACTACTTTCTTGGAACTGTCAAAAACTGCCTTCATAAGTGAAACAGAGTAAGTTCTAAATTCCCTGCTTAAAAACCTATGTGATTAAATTCTTATGCTACAATGTAATTTCATGCATGGAAATCTATGGTACAGCTATGATAGTGCAAACATGCCGACAGTTGTTTTCCTGCCAAGTTTTAATATAGAAAAGAAAACTCATGAGAATAGTCACATCAATGAAAATACGTACTGTGTTCTATAGCCACAGGCCATGTTTCTGGTAATGGGAGAATATATTTTACTAAAAAAACTGGTAACCTCACAATGCTATCTCTCTATCTTCTCTCTTTTTCTCCCCCTAAGACATTAAACGGGTGTTTCTCACTGTTTGATTGGTCTAGTTGTTGAAAGAAAAAGATTACATTGCATAGACTGAGACATGAAATATTGCTATGCTTCCAGTAAGTTAAACTTGTTTTATACTGGTGTCACTGATTCCTTTTTCTCTATGGTATCAAACGTCTTGATGTTGTAGTTAACAGATGCCTGATATAACACAGTTGATTTTCCATTAAATAAATGTTTAATCATTGTATTTTCTTGACTACCTCAATACTAGTACAATAAGAAATGGGAGAGTCGAATGCACACATTGTGCATTTATTTATTTACGTCTTATTTTGACATGGCGAAATTAAGGCAAACAAGTTTTATTACATTTAACCGTGAGTACTGTATTATACAAAAAAGTTACAAGAAAATTAATAATATGCAAATTAAGTTATTTCAAAATTATTGATTTTCGTACTATGAAGTTACTACAAAATTATTGATTTTCAAACAGCAAAGTTACTACTAAAGTATGGATATGTATTATTAAATCACTACAACATTATTGATTTGATACTTTGAAATTACTACAAAATGATAATGACAAATACGTGTATAATTTTACCAATATTATGAAGTCATTTATCATAAAGAAAACAATTAGCCAAGGAATACAGAAACGGATCTGTAATTAATTTGTGAACAACTTGGTATTGCAGGCGAATGGCTGGTGTGCTCCAAGTTAAGGAGAAATATCCAATGAAATTAAGTTTCTTAAATGTTCTCTTTTACATTAGAAGTGTTTAAATCCACAATATTGTGCTGTTTATAGCATCTGCAATATGTATTTGACAATGCTGCAAATGTTGTGATGCTGTAATTGTCTGCATGTCCTGTGTATTACATAACATTTCTGGAGGGTTTTGATTGGAAATTGGTTGTGTAAGAACAAACAGGGGCGGCTAGTTCGCAGCGGAGTTGTACGAGTGTAGTTCGCAGTGGAGTCGTACGAGTGTAGTTCGCAGTGGAGTCGTACGAGTGTAGTTCACAGTGGAGTCGTACGAGTGTAGTTCGCAGTGGAGTCGTACGAGTGTAGTTCGCAGTGGAGTCGTACGAGTGTAGTTCGCAGTGGAGTCGTACGAGTGTAGTTCGCAGTGGAGTCGTACGAGTGTAGTTCGCAGTGGAGTCGTACGAGTGTAGTTCGCAGTGGAGTCGTACGAGTGTAGTTCGCAGTGGAGTCGTACGAGTGTAGTTCGCAGTGGAGTCGTACGAGTGTAGTTCGCAGTGGAGTCGTACGAGTGTAGTTCGCAGTGGAGTCGTACGAGTGTAGTTCGCAGTGGAGTCGTACGAGTGTAGTTCGCAGTGGAGTCGTACGAGTGTAGTTCGCAGTGGAGTCGTACGAGTGTAGTTCGCAGTGGAGTCGTACGAGTGTAGTTCGCAGTGGAGTCGTACGAGTGTAGTTCGCAGTGGAGTCGTACGAGTGTAGTTCGCAGTGGAGTCGTACGAGTGTAGTTCGCAGTGGAGTCGTACGAGTGTAGTTCGCAGTGGAGTCGTACGAGTGTAGTTCGCAGTGGAGTCGTACGAGTGTAGTTCGCAGTGGAGTCGTACGAGTGTAGTTCGCAGTGGAGTCGTACGAGTGTAGTTCGCAGTGGAGTCGTACGAGTGTAGTTCGCAGTGGAGTCGTACGAGTGTAGTTCGCAGTGGAGTCGTACGAGTGTAGTTCGCAGTGGAGTCGTACGAGTGTAGTTCGCAGTGGAGTCGTACGAGTGTAGTTCGCAGTGGAGTCGTACGAGTGTAGTTCGCAGTGGAGTCGTACGAGTGTAGTTCACAGTGGAGTCGTACGAGTGTCTTGACCTGGAATACCTCGAGGTGTGTGCCACTAGTTGAACAACGCTTGTTAGAAACAACTTCGCAAGAAGCCGTGCATGTTCTCCGGGCAGTTTCTTGGTAATCGCTGCTTTTCCGAAAAAGGGAAGACGTCAGAAAATGGTGTCTATTGACATTACTAATCACGCTTAATCTAATATGAATGTAATGGTGCAATCATGTAATTGATAGTATATACCATGAAATGTGATAGTAGGGAATACTTTGAAGATGAGGGAAATTTTGTGATAAAACAAGTAACTTGCATGCAAATCAGATTGGTTAACCACGTTAATTGCAAGAAGACATAACAAAATTAAACCTAAATACACTGTGCATGGATCACAGCCAACGCACTGAAGACACAAAGGTAAACAATTATAATTTAAGTGTTGGAATAGCAGTTAATCAGGTTGCCTTGGAAGGGCTCGGCTCACCTTGTTGCATTTCTGAATGGAATTGCAACATGTGGCAGTATTCAGCTTTGTTTACGTATGTTGCACTGCTGTGGTGTAACGAAGGACTTAAATGCAAATAAATTCAATCTGTACAACTTGCAGTTACCTCAAGGAAATTAATGTAATTAAATAACTAAAATCATTCATAGACAGTGTATCAAAACCTAATGAATAACTTTATAAATTCTATGTCTATATTTTACAGTTCCAATAGTTCCAATAAAGTTGGTATGACGTGTTTATACAGCCCCACGTGAGTTTAGTCCAGATTACACCAGTCCGCAATGTTGCAGATTTCTCAGAGCGCCCTCATGCACAGTAGCCTTCACTCGTCGGGTTTCTTGCCCTCTCGTCCGTTCAACATTACAAACACCTCGTGTGCCGTCGTCCGTCCTCTTCCCTGATGTCCCTCGCCGCACTCTGCTCCACTTGGTTACCGCACCAACAGACTCCGAACCCGTGGACAGCTGCAATATTACAAGGGTCGTAGGTCTTCACCCAGAAATTTCTCTAACTGGCGTGTTGTGCCAAGGGTTCTAGTTCTCACAATGTCCTCTGAAGTCGTCTGCATCCCCAGCATGGAAGGAGGGGGCAGGGCTGTGACTCATTCCTGGGCTTCTGGTGGCGGGAGAGTGATGGGTCACCCATCACAGAGCCGAGACCATGCAAGTGGCCACGCGCAGTGCGGCAGTACGCATGTAACACTACGAACTATCGGCAATACATCACCAAGTAGATATATCTGCCACTTAGTGGCTGAGCAACAGCATTGATGTTTGGTTACTCAGTTCAGCGTAGTGAATTGTACTGTGAACTATTGCAAGTTAGAATGGGAATTATAGGACTTACGTTCTGCTGGCGCCTAGCCATGCCAAACCCAACTTCACGATAGGTTGCAGTTTGTTTTTACTTTGTGTTTAATTACTGTGATCCTGTGTAAATAATGTTTAAGCATAGCCTCATCACACTCACAGATAGTGTTTAAGCATAGTGTAAAGTTACATACGTTTGATGACAAATGATGCAGCCTAGCGTTAGGCGCCATGTTTGTAATGTCGCAACTGCGCATGAAGGCCGCCATATTTGTAGCATTCTACGTCTGGGTGTGACGAATGGAAATTATCACTTGGTTAGCTCAGTGGTAGCAACACAAACTCTTTAAAAAGGCGCCAATTAAATACCAAATAATGTAGTCAAGTTCTGGTTTCTTATTGTGTACGGTTATTTATTAGAACGACGCCACAGTTCGCATACAGTGTTCAGGTGTGCCTAGTACGAACAGGGTTCACCGATAGTAAATCCCCAAAACGACTGAAGGCATGCTGGCAATATCTTTGTAGGTATTGAGCGCAAAGTGCTCAAACATCCACAAAGCCATGAGTTTCATGTAAAAATAACTAAAATGGGTGGTTTGGGGGAGTGATGACGCTCAGTAGCGCAGCGACATACACACCCCAGTTCCACCCAGCAGCGGGGCTAGCATCAGGGAAAACCTGCAAGAGTCAGGGAAATGTGTGTTATTAGTTCAAGGAATTGATCTAAAATAGCCATAGGTTTGTTTAATAAGAAAATTAATATTATATTCTAGCACTTCAACTACATGTCATATTGTGAATTATACTATTATTTAAATTTATTCCATTTTTGTAGGATGATATTATAAGCCTGAGGACAATTTTATTGCTATATTTCTAATCACAATTATACGTGTTTTCTTTGTTGAACTTTGCTTTTGGTGATACAAGCATTGGCATAGTGGAAAATATGATTTTAGAAAAATGCATAATATTTTGCAGGAAAAAAAAACTGAAATATTAATTTGAACATCTTTAGTGGTTGTCATTGAGCTGCTACATTGTATCATCACTTTTCTTTGTATTGTGACTTTGTTTGTGGAACTGAGAAAGCTACTATACTTAACCTGGGTCACCTACCTTCATGTACCCTCTTAAGATGTTTTTTTTTTAAAATTAATTTTATAAATATTGGTTACTGCATGGGAAATCATCCATAAAAGAAGGCTTTTTATTGCTATGCATAAAAGATTAGTAATTTTTTAGGACACAACATAGAAGTGTTTGTAATTTTTGCTGTGTATATTGGTCAGGGAAATGTAAGAGGATACGTGGAAAAGTCTGGGAAATGCCAGGGAATTTGTTATCAGAATACTGGTGGCCACCCTGATGAAGTTAGGTCAGGTCAGGTCGTCCTCTATTGGGCGTTGTAAAGCAAACCTGTTTCCACCATTACATCTGCTACCAAAAAAATATATTATTATTGTGCATGCTGGGTGAAAGTGGCAAATAATCATCATCATCATCAATTGATTGTCCAATAGACTACAAAATGATGAACATGTAGTATAGAAGTTGTCACACAACTTACAATGAACAGAAATACAACATGAATCATAGTAGCCTAGCATATGTCAACTTAAATCACGAAACAGTGCAGAATCTTTTACTAGGTAATTAAGTAATTGATCAAGAAAATACATCTAAATAGTATTAACCAAAAGTGGTATTTGAACACCAGAATATTAATTACATTAAGAACATGTTGAGTTATGAAAGATAGTGAAATACATGATACAATGGAAAGTAAGACATTTTAGTTGCTGTAATGTCAAATTACACAAACCTCTTGATATTCAATAATTTAAGTATTATCTATTTTCATATCAATAAAATTCCTAAAATTATAGCTTTATAACATATATTTAAGCTTCTGCTTGAATGATTTAAAAGTTTTATTCTATTTGAAACTACGTGGAAGTTTATTGTACAGACATATAGCAGAGTACCTTGGGCCATTTGCAAATTGTGTAGTATGGTGCTGTGGCAAATTAATTTTAGCTTTATTTCTTGAATAGTAGTTGTGAATGCTAGAGTTTAGTTGTTCATGAAGCTTTGTATGAGCATATATTACAATTCCATAAGTATATAAACAGGGTAATATTAATATACCAAGTTTTTTAATTAAATTCACCTATTCAACCGGACCCTCTGCACCTTTTGTTTATGACCTCTTTCGAATGGACCTCTACACTTATAACATTCTTTTCCACTAGCCGAGTTTTGAAAATTGTGGGTCATTTTCTTAGGTGCCTGTTTACTTTGTTCACTGTGGTTTTCATGCCCCATCTTTGCACTAGTTCTATCAATGTTCTCTTCTAAGGTTTGTTCCGCGCTTTCTTTCTGCACCACTTCCTGTTGTTTCTGCACCACTTCGGTTTGGCTAGCCTTTGTAACCGCACTTTCTAGCCTCAGGTTGACATCTGGTCGTAACATCTCGGATAGTTTCTTGTCCGTTAGTCCCATTACAAACCTGTCGCGCACCAACTCATCACGGAATGTTTTATACTCGCGATGCTAGGCCAACAAATGCAGTGCGGTAATAAATGTATCAACAGATTCACCTAGCATTTGCGACTGCTCATTTAATCTAGCCAATTCATAAATCACATTCCTTCTCTGAATAAAATATAATTGTAGCTTCATTGTAATAATTTTGTCCGACTTTGCGTCTTCGTTCGAGATGTTAAATAAACTTGCAACATCCTCAGCCTTTTGTCCCATTACATAAGTCAGAGTACTAACCTGTACTTCGTTGTCCTTCTCTGATAATCCGCTCACCAACCTGTACCGTTGGAATCTCCTAAACTAGGTGCACCATTCCTCCGGTTTTCTGAAATCAAAGCTGCAAGGTGGCAGAACGAAACTTCTGGGTGCACTTCCCGACATTGTCTCACACAATCATATTTGTTTACTTCACTGAAAAAAAAATTTTCTTCTGCCGTAAACTTTGCCTCTTCTGTAAATCCTTTCTCGCTGTACCCTGCTTACCAGAATCCCACTTCCGACACCACGTGATAATTAAGGCGGCCGGTTCATTGCATAAACTTTATTTATACTCTCCTACACATTAACAACAGTGTGCATCACGTCCATCTAGTTATCACGCACCCATACCAACTTTGTTGCCTCCAAACTTCCCACATTCAACACAAGCATCTGCTTCATTGGGAATTTCCTAGTTCTCGTGCTACACTACTGCTGCCAAACTCCGTGGCTCAAGAGCCGTCGCAGGACAGTGAAATCTTGAGTTGAATTCCTGGGTAAGTTGTGGTGTGAGTGCTGTTTGTCAATGTAAGGTTAGCGGAGATTAGTGACCTCTACCTCATAAAAGTCAGGTCCCAATACAATGTTGTTACTTGTACATGTATGGAAGTGTGTGTACATTACAGGAATATTTTATGAATCTTTCCAGGTGATGAATGAAGAAGTGTGTATTGGGGTAAACCCAGTTAAGCAAGAGCCTTGTGAAATTACTTTCCCGACTATAAAAGAAGAGCTAAAAGATGAACTACATGTGAGTACATGTTGATGTCATGTTTACAGCAAACTACTCGCACTTCATTGATGCCCTGCTTAAGTTCTACTTTTGGTTATGGATTACGTATCCTTCCGCTACATGTAAACACACACACTGCCATGTGACTTCTACATTTAAACTGTCAAATGATTTCTTTACTGTTTTCAGGTGTTCAAAGAATACTGGCATATATAAAAAGCATTGTATATAAATGTTCACAATTTATGCCTATAACCGTATTTAGGTCAGCTTTGTGACTTTTTAACAATATCTGTATTGACTATAGTTCTTATGGTTATTATTTTACATGTTGTTAACGTATTTCTCTTATTCGCGATCTACCACATTACACATAATACATTTTAATATTTTACCAGGACTGTGTTTAACCCTGTTACAACTGTGGGGAAAAGAACTGTAGTATTTAATCTCTTTTTATTTATTTGTTGTGTTGTGTTATTTCGTTAAAAGAACAGCCTCTATCTGAATAAAACTTAAAACTAAGAATCAACCACTCCAATGAAAAGAAAGTAAACTCAAGCAAGCAACTCGTGTTGCTTATATTTTGTACTTATCAGCAACAAACTTAAAAGATAGTGGTGAACATGCACACAAATACCGTAGCTTTTATTCCGCTCATATATATGTACATTGTGAGTTTTTACTAGGTTTATTAAATAGTTTTTTTAACACTTTCTGGCTGGGCTTTAGTAATTTGTTGGGACTGTGGCAAACATTCAATTCATAGAAATGCAAGCATGTTACACAATTATGCTAGGTTGTGATAAATAAACAAATGTGACTTTCAAATAATTAATTTAGTTATACTGTTAAAATGTATAATTCTTGCGCATCCGATATTTGCTTTTGCACACACTGGACCAGCGTTAACAGCCACAACGCAAACACAACAATGACCATTTCAATTTAATAAACATGATTCGCATCGCAACTGACAAGACACACGTTATAATATATATATTTCTATCTTGGAAAAAACATTTATCCCAATCTGGTAACGTGCCTGAGTAGGTTGAAAAAACACAATGTGTACAAACTTGATGTGGTAATTTTAAGTATTTTTCACAAGAAGAAAAATTAATACCTCATTCAGCAAAATGCAACATGCCATTTCATGTTGCCACTTCTTCCAACTTGTAACTGTCCCGCTATAAGTATCCAAACATTAAAATTTTGTTTCAATTTAAAATCACAAATTCAAACACCATTATTTTCTTGTAATAAGTGTAAAATATATTAAAATTGAAAACATGTATTATTGCTGTGAAACTTTAAGAGAGAGGAAGAGAGAGAAAGCAACAAGCTCAGCTTCGCTTATTCAAGTTTCTTCCCCGGATGAGAAAAAAACACCAGGTCACTAGGGCCTATGCACCGTATTTTGAGCTGATACTTTTAACAGTAACAATGAAGTATGTTTCCATTAGTGCTACTTAAATATTTCAATATTAAAATAAAAAATATTTAATTTACAAGTAGCATACCAAAAAACTACGTTATAACATTTTAAGTGTGAAATATTTCTTACTAGCCATTGCCTACACATCGCTGCTCTGACTGTTTTTAATTCATATTGAATACAAAAAAAATATTACAAGTTATTGAAGATGCAAAGTTAGAGTTTCATTTGATCAAATATATAATACTTAAAAGTTAATTACATTGTTAAATATTTGTGGTATACAAGTTAGCCATATTTTATGAAATATAAAGTACTGAATCATTTAATAATAATAATTCATGATATCAAGAACCTTACTATTTGTAAATTTATTAATGTAGCTGTACCTTATTCTGTTGAAATTTTTTTAAAATTGTTCTATTTCTTATCTTTATTGTGTATTAAATATATATTGTTTATTTTATCAATGCTGTTGTTTTTTATTTATATTTGTAATGATGCACTTTATAGTAATTTAATTGGGACATATGGTTGATTTTCTTTTGTTTTGCGAGGAATTATTATTGTTTATCAGTATTTGATGTTTCTGCCATTTTAGCATGTTTATCTGTCATACGTTTCCTTTTGCTGAAGTCGCAGTTAAGGGTGTGTCAGCAGTCTGAGATTTATTACCACAATCTTAGCAATTCCTGCCTCTCGCACCCCTCCTTGCCACGCACACCCCTCCCTGCCTTGCACACCCCTCCCTGCCTTGCACACCCCTCCCTGCCTTGCACACCCCTCTCTGCCTTCCACACCCCTCCCTGCCTTCCACACCCCTCCCTGCCTTGCACACCCCTCTCTGCCTTGCACACCCCTCTCTGCCTTGCACACCCCTCCCTGCCTCGCACACCCCTCCCTGCCTTGCACACCCCTCCCTGCCTCGCACACCCCTCCCTGCCTTGCACACCCCTCCCTGCCTCGCACACCCCTCCCTGCCTTGCACACCCCTCCCTGCCTCGCACACCCCTCCCTGCCTTGCACACCCCTCCCTGCCTCGCACACCCCTCCCTGCCTTGCACACCCCTCCCTGCCTCGCACACCCCTCCCTGCCTTGCACACCCCTCCCTGCCTCGCACACCCCTCCCTGCCTTGCACACCCCTCCCTGCCTCGCACACCCCTCCCTGCCTTGCACACCCCTCCCTGCCTCGCACACCCCTCCCTGCCTTGCACACCCCTCCCTGCCTCGCACACCCCTCCCTGCCTTGCACACCCCTCCCTGCCTCGCACACCCCTCCCTGCCTTGCACACCCCTCCCTGCCTCGCACACCCCTCCCTGCCTTGCACACCCCTCCCTGCCTCGCACACCCCTCCCTGCCTTGCACACCCCTCCCTGCCTCGCACACCCCTCCCTGCCTTGCACACCCCTCCCTGCCTCGCACACCCCTCCCTGCCTTGCACACCCCTCCCTGCCTCGCACACCCCTCCCTGCCTTGCACACCCCTCCCTGCCTCGCACACCCCTCCCTGCCTTGCACACCCCTCCCTGCCTCGCACACCCCTCCCTGCCTTGCACACCCCTCCCTGCCTCGCACACCCCTCCCTGCCTTGCACACCCCTCCCTGCCTCGCACACCCCTCCCTGCCTTGCACATTCCTCTCTGCCTCACACACCCCTCCCTGCCTTACACATCCCTTTCTGTCTCACACACCCCTCCCTGCCTTGTATACCCCTCCCTGCCTTGCACACCTCTCCCTACCTTGCACACCTCTCCCTGTCTTGCACACCCCTCTCTGCCTCACACACCCCTCCCTGCCTTGCACACCCCTCTCTTCCTCACACACCCCTCTCTTCCTCACTCANCTAGCACACCCCTCCCTGCCTTGCACACCCCTCTCTGCCTCACACACCCCTCTCTGCCTTGCACACCCTCCCTGCCTAGCATATCCCTCTTTGCCCTGTACACCCCTCCCTGCCTTGCACACCGCTCCTTTCCTTGCACAATCGTTCCTGCATCGTACAATTCTCCCTATCTTGTTTTTCGTGAATATCAGTTTAATTTTCAATTCAAATATTGGTTATGTGTACTTGTAGTGTGTATTTTTATTTATTCTATATTTTATTAATTTTTTTTATTACATTTTTATGTTTTACTATACTTACATTTTGATTTATTACCAGTTTTTCGNCTATATTTTATTAATTTTTTTTATTACATTTTTATGTTTTACTATACTTACATTTTGATTTATTACCAGTTTTTCGTTGTTTGCATTATTAATATTTTGTACAAAGATGTGGGAATTTAGTTTATTTATTGCTGTATTTTATGTTGTAGNTCGTTGTTTGCATTATTAATATTTTGTACAAAGATGTGGGAATTTAGTTTATTTATTGCTGTATTTTATGTTGTAGTGCATTATAAGTATATTCCCTCCAGAATGTTGTGCTACTGTGTGAAAGTGTCTTGCTAACACACATGATTGAATGTGACAGTGGGAAGACGGCTCTCATGCAGAGAGTGTGGCTCCGTGTGTTGGAGCCGCATGTATTCCGTATGAGACTACGGCACAAGACAAGAAGCCCATTATTAAGGAGGAGATGACATTGGAAGATAGCTTGGTGTGTGAAGAGGTTTCCACAGGTGAGTATGTGTAGTTTTGTAACGGCTGGTGCTTGTATTAATGTTGATGCTGGGTATTCTGTGTGGGAGGAAGAGTGCTTTCAGGGATAATAAAGTGAGACTTCCACATACGCCACCAAGTTGCAGGAATTCTTCTGGAATTTAGAGTTTGAGCATGTTGTCTCGTCTCTCAACAGTAAATCACGTTTGTGAGGTGTAGCTTCAGTATTGATGTTAATGCAAGCTGCAGCAGAAGTGAGTGATGTGCCCAGAATCCTGTTGGCTGTAGAGTTCTTTACACAAGTGCGGGGCTCTGTTATACATGTATCTGTATGCAAATAGTGTGTGTTCTCAGCAGTAGCCTCCCAACTGCTTTATGTATACCACCCTTACACCTGAAATATATTCCAGTGTCTGTAAAATTTCTTGTCATTGTTGTCAGCTGGTCAGTGAGCCTATGTGTAAGTTTCAGTTTACGCTTAATGAAGGTTTAAAATNATTTCTTGTCATTGTTGTCAGCTGGTCAGTGAGCCTATGTGTAAGTTTCAGTTTACGCTTAATGAAGGTTTAAAATCATGCTATAAAACTTATGTGTGTGCCTTCGGTTCTATGGAGGATAACTGAGCTGTATTCATTTTTTTGCTACATTTGTGTGTGTGCTTGCTTGCATATATATATATATATATATATATATATATATATCTGCTTCTCTTCACTCTCTCTCTCTCTCTCTCTCTCTCTCTCTCTTGCTCTCTCTCTTGCTCTCTCTCGTTCTCACGCTCTCTCTCTCGTTCTCTCACTCTCTCTTGCTTTCTCTCTCTCTGTCTCCTTCTTGCTCTCTCTTTCTCGTTCTCTCTCTCGTTCTTGCTCTCGTTCTTGCTCTCTCTTTCTCGTTCTCCCGCTCTCTCTCGCTCTCTCTCTCTCTGTCGCTCTCTCTCTGTCTCCTTCTTGCTCTCTCTTTCTCGTTCTCTCTCTCTCGCTCTCTCTCTCACTTGCTCTCTCTTTCTCTCGCTCTCTCTTGCTCTCTCTCGCTTTCTCTTTCTCGCTCTCTCTCTCGTTCTCTCTCTCTCTCTCTCTTGCTCTCTCTCTTGCTCTCTCTCGTTCTCACGCTCTCTCTCTCGTTCTCTCGCTCTCTCTTGCTTTCTCTCTCTCTGTCTCCTTCTTGCTCTCTCTTTCTCGTTCTCTCTCTCGTTCTTGCTCTCGTTCTTGCTCTCTCTTTCTCGTTCTCCCGCTCTCTCTCTCTCTCTCGCTCTGTCTCTCTCGCTCTCTCTCTCTCTCTCGCTCTGTCTCTCTCGCTCTCTCTCTCTCTCTCGCTCTGTCTCTCTCGCTCTCTCTCTCTCTCTCGCTCTGTCTCTCTCGCTCTCTCTCTCTCTCTCGCTCTGTCTCTCTCGCTCTCTCTCTCTCTCTCGCTCTGTCTCTCTCGCTCTCTCTCTCTCTCTCGCTCTGTCTCTCTCGCTCTCTCTCTCTCTCTCGCTCTGTCTCTCTCGCTCTCTCTCTCTCTCTCGCTCTGTCTCTCTCGCTCTCTCTCTCTCTCTCTGTCGCTCTCTCTCTGTCTCCTTCTTGCTCTCTCTTTCTCGTTCTCTCTCTCTCGCTCTCTCTCTCACTTGCTCTCTCTTTCTCTCGCTCTCTCTTGCTCTCTCTCGCTTTCTCTCTCTCGCTCTCTCTCTCGTTCTCTCTCTCTCTCTCTCTCTTGCTCTCTCTCTCTCTCTCTTGCTCTCTCTCGCTCTCTCTTTCTCTCGAAATGTACAGTAGGAATTTTTCCTGGTTTATCGGAGGCTTTTGTTACAGTTGATCATAAAATACTCCTATATAAACTTGAAGGAATTGGTATAAGAAAGACAGCAAATGACTGGTTTAAGTCATATTTAAATAATAGAATACACTTTGGACAAACTGAATACATAAATAGTTTTGGATATCAAGAAGTATACTGTTCCGACCCTATGACTGTTATTATTGGGGTACCCCAGGGTAGTGTCCTTGGACACTTTTTTTTTTAAATTTATGTAAATGATCTCTGTACTAATGTGTGTAATTGTAATTTAGTGTCATATGGGGATGACAATAATATTATAGCAAGTATTATAAATAGTAAAATTCTGGAAACCAACTTTAATCAATCTTTACAGGACCTAAAAGACTGGTTTCTCTCTCATAGATTATTTTTAAATGCTGAAAAAACTCAGTTCGTCCAGTTCTCCCTTAATAACCAATCAGATCATTTGAATATACTTATTGATCAAAATACAGTTAATAAGGTACAAAAAACCACGTTTTTAGGTGTCATATTTGATTATAAACTTAGCTGGAATTATCATGTTGAAAATATGACAAAAAACTAAGTGCAGCATGTTATGAATTACGCACTTTATCTAGTAGAAGCAGCCTAATGCGTATTGAGGCAGCATATTTTGCTTATGTGTACTCATTTATGAAATATGGTATAATATTCAAGGGAATTAATAAACAAAATTTAGACTAAATATATTTAATGCACAAGAGAGGAATACGAATAATTCTACAAAAATCCCTACACACACACATCATAAACTTTTTTTTTAAATTTCTTGGAATTCTCCCCTTTCCGTGTATCTACATTTATAATTTATTCCATTTCATTTGAACATCTATTGATAGTCAATGCCAATTTAATGCTCAAATTCATTTAATAATAAAAGAACAAAAGATAATATTTATTTGATCTATGTTTATCCTGGCGTTGGTTGCGCCGTGAGCATTTCCCTCGCAATTCCCAAAAAAAGTGTGTATTGGACTTAATTCTTTTTTATTTCCGTCTGNGTTGCGCCGTGAGCATTTCCCTCGCAATTCCCAAAAAAAGTGTGTATTGGACTTAATTCTTTTTTATTTCCGTCTGATATTTTTTCTATTAGTTCTTTATGTATAAATACAATTTAATAAATTATTATTTGCAAAAAACATTGCCATGTCACCAACATAAAAATTATTTTGTACACAAAGGTGGGAGTGTGAGGGTAATGCTGACGGCGCGACCACTCGCGTCACTGGCGCCGGCCAGGCGTCCGACAGGGCGAGGCATGCCCCTTCGTCTAGTTGTCTCCCACATTTGTCAGTAGTCTTTCACTCTTCGTTGTGATTGTTTGAGTGAAGTGCGAGTTAGTTTTTTTTGCTGAAAAATGAGTCTTGCAACGAAAATTTTACAACTTTTGAAGAATTTACGTGAAGAAAGGAATGACTGTAAGTACATTTTGTTTTTTTAGAGTTCGTAGGTAAAGTTTAGGTCATATTTTTGAGTAAAGTGGGATTTTTCGGTTTTAGATCGTTATTCATGGCTACTTGAGGTTGGAAAAAGCAGTATTGGAGGTCAAATTTCCAATCCTCCAATTGAAGAAAATGAAGTAATTCCACATGATGACCTTGAAAACGAATCTGATAGACCTAGTGAGCATGAGGATCATCAGTCTCAATCAGAAAATGGTAGGCGAAAATAAATCCCATCAAAAACGGCAGAGAGAATATTCAGCAGAAGGAATTTGTGGTATCTGCCCAAGAAGAAAAAATAGAAAAACAAAAAAAAATGTGGAACCTGCAAAATACCTATTTGTAATGAACATTGTGAATTTACTTGCTCTAAGTGCATTTGAAATGTTAGCGAATTAGAATCAGTAAAGGTAATACATTTTTTTTAACAATATTCATATTTCTATTTTAATTTGATTATGAATGTAACATTATTTTTTTTATATTACTAACATAAGAGAATCTGTACCATTTCTTGTAATTAACGATTTAATTTGCATTTTTGTTATTACTTTTTAAGGCTTATATACAAACAAGAGAGTAATCCCTACTTTTCTCTAAATAACATTATTAATTTTGGTTAATAATTAATTGTATTGTGTTAATAAAGTTTTGGTGTTGTTTTATTCATTTTTTTCCAATACATTAATAATAATTTCACAATTTTATTGAATAAAATACATTAAATGGGTAAATAATTTATTGATGCATTTGTTTTAATAAAAAAAAATTTAAAAAACCGTAAATAATGCAGATTATAACTAATAGAAATGACTAAAACTGAGATGTGGGGGAAATGCTCACGCGCGACCTACGCCAGGTTAAAAAAAGTAGCACTATAAAAAAGTTACCAAACGATGGTAAAAGACTGTATAATAATTTACTCCTTAAACTTAAAAGAACAGGTAATTTTTTGAAATTCCGTAAAAGCTTATTCGACTTCTTACTTGACCACTGCTATTATAATATGAATGAATTTTTAAACAAGGAAGTTGATACAACAGATATGAATTAGACCTATTTAGAATGTAACTTATTGTGATATTTATTTTATTATTTTAGTAGTTTAATATTTGTTCACATTTTCGTGTATAGGCATTTTATGGTGTTGATATGTGGTGTCTTGCCTTGTACTATATGTACTATAAATTTGACATGTTCTATTTCAATGAATGGAGGTCCATAGAACACAAATAAATGAATTAATGAAATTACGGTATAGGCAGTCCTCTACTTTCGGACATAATGTGTTCCTAATTTTGTGTATGGAAGTTGAAATGTATGAAATTAGAACCCTTATGTTAATAATAATAAATGAGCTTCAGATCCTAGATAACAAAAAACATATTTAAAACAATATATTTACACACTAAGAAACAAGATTATTCAAAAATGTTATTTAAAAGTGTTTAAATATATGTATATTAAACAGTTAAAACATTTGAAAGGACACATTTTACACACAAATGTTTGACTAATTACAGTGGGTATATACATACACACACACGCATGCGCGCACACACACACACCACACACCACACACACAAAACACACACACACACTAGGGATGGGTCGAATAACAAAAAATATTGGTTCTGGTACTGATTCTACAATTTAAATATTGTTTCCAGTATTCGGTCCCATTTTGAATACTTGTATTTTGCTTGCAACTTCATTCAACCAATGCAGGTAAAATTCATTAAATGTTTTATTTAATCTACTGAAGAATAGAACAATAACAAAGTGTGAAGATAAGATTTAATGTATACAGATAAACTTGTAGTAAATTTATTTAAGGTTAGTAAATACGTAACAAATTATTCTTTTTTTTTTACATTAATAGGTGGTGATTGTGATATGTTTGGAAAATACTTTAATTAAATAACTCACAGTGCTAAAAGCCTAAACATTGTGGCATGGCGTTAACCTATGGTCATTAAAAGAATGTCAACAACTGCAGTGAGCGACCTGCTTCCTTTTTCTTTTTACTTCTTTCACACAGTGACCTGCTGGTTTTTTTGCTGTGTTGGAATGCCACACCTCTAAAAAAACTGTCGCTTCTTTCCTTCTCCAGCCCCATTGGCAAGGCTATTCTCTGCCTTACAGGAAACAAAGAAGGCGTGGAGAAATGTATCGATCGGCTAGCAGTGTGGCTTACAGGGGCGGGCTGAGTGATAAAGACAGAGAAGGGAGAGGACAGTTTACGACTACCACTCCTTAATTTTTTTTCGTGTATGGCGCCCACCCCAGAATTTCTTCCTTTATTTTTGGGGAAAAGGGAGCTCCTTCTGCTATACAGGACGCAGTTATTTTTGTAAGGACCGAGTTTTGCAGTAAATTTGTTGCTTTTTAGAACGAGAACCGAGTAGTTGTTGTTAACCTAAAACCAGTTCAGAGTCAAACCTCAAGAACCGGTATAAATTGAAACCAAACAACCGAACAGACACATCCCTAATACATACATATACGTACATACATACATATATATATATTTTTTTTCAGCTCTCTTAGGAATAGTATGTATCCTGTTTAACATTCACTGGGACCTGGTGTAGATGACTTATCAGCTTTGCAGAAAAAGTTATTTAGTGACAGTTGAACTCCACCCTTCTCCTTTTCATACTATTATCTGTAGTACATTGTAGCTGGTTCAACATCGCTGTAACCCGCCGTTTTGAAATTATCTTAGAAGAAATATTTTCTGAATTTATAACATAGTCCCTTACAATGTCTTTAGTTTTTACAATGGAACGCACAGTGGAGATCAGCTCTGGTTGAAAGACCGTCCTATAGCTGCAAATGATTTGCCACTTTACGATTGCAGGATAATTTATAATTTCATTTGTACGCTATTTACAACATGTTTTCTTTGTTTCTTGCGCAATGAGTCTTCATTACTTTCGTGTTTACATTTCTTATTCATTGTGCAGTGAAATAATTAAGTAGGTGCACCAATATATAAATAACAAAAAAAACTGGTTTGAAAACTAACCTTGAAGGAAACTAAACACCGGAAGTTCTAAACAGGAACTGCAATAATCCGTAGAATCGCCATAGCAAAGTACTCGTCAGACTACATACAACTGCATTTGTAGGTTAATCTTGTTCAGTTATACTGAAAACATAGTTACATATATCTACACCAGAGGTCTCTAAGTAGTATAAGTCAACTATGTTTGTCTTGATGGCAGCATGCGTGCAATATGTTTTTTCGTTATGTACGAAAGTGTGAAGTAAACACGCGAATGTCTAATTTATGGTATAAGAAGCCAATGCACCAAAGTGGGAATTGTATGAGAGTCGAAAGTCCGAAAGAAGAGGACTACCAGAAATTGAGCACTTTTGAGCCTTGCTTAATTTATGCTTTCAGCCCACTGTGTATTCCTCCACTACTTGTCAATATAAACATCGCTATGTGACACATCCACATCAGCTGTTCACAAATTTACTGTATCTACTCAATAAAAAGCAACAAAGTAATAACACCTGAAATATAATCAATACCAACAGTCTAAATACGCACATGTAGGTTCTTTTGAATAATGGTGTAACTTTGTAAACTATTCTCGATTTGCTAACATTGATGTTACTGTGGTAAACCTTTCCACGGGCACGTAATAACCCTATTTAATCTTGTTCAGGATGTTAACTGAGTTAACCGGAGTAAACATTGCTCACATTTTTTCTCGTCTCGTCATGAAAACAAACATATCTTTGTTTAGAATAATTGCCTATTGGTTCGCCAGACGATAAGCAGAACAGTAAGGGCTCACTCATGTAGACCTATAAATGAAGTAGTTATCAACTCATATACCAGGTATGTCGTAAATCACAGGCATGTGGCAAGGTAAAAGAAAATTGGTTTGCATTTTTGTACTTTCTAATGAATTGCATTTTATTTTGTCAGTACAGCATGTATAATGTTAGAGTAATTTTTCCTGGTTTAACAATATTTGTAGGCTTTAGCATAATCCCCATAATGAAATGTGTAAGCTTTATTTTACAAGTGATTTGAAAATGAATATTGTAATACATCTGCTACAACATGGCTTATGGTGATTTTGTGTTGTTTGTCCTCGAGTAGGGAATTAAGTAAATTTCATCATAAACGCCAAGAAAATTGAGAATGCTGGTCCATATTGAGCCCATTTTTTTTAAGTTACAGTCAGTTATTAAAAAGTAACATTTTGAACTGAAAATGTGGTGGTCACTACGTTTCTATGCAAAACTACGTTATTGGCTTGTGGCAGAAATTGAGACGTGTTGTGAGCATGCCTTTGATAACACATGAACAGTCTAACTAATATAAAGTATTATATGTTTATAACTATTCTCACTCTCAGGTTTCTATAACATTTTTGGGTTTTTTTTTGCAATCTTAGGTTAACCACTTTATTATTTTACATAGAGAATAGGCCTAAGATAAAAATTAACTAGCCTCTATTTATGTAAAATAAAATCCTAGATGTACTATGATAGGCAAAATTTAATATACAAAATTACATAAGTTAACAGTTTAGCAAGCCTAGCATACAACAAACACACACTGTCTTATTTTAGAACACAAAGTGAGGCAGTTAATCGGAATGGACCAAATAGTTATTCATTAATTTTAGTAATTTGGCTTTGTAAAATAAAAATTTATTCAGTCTATGAAGCTATGTAAATATTTTACAGCATGCAAAACTAAAAATACAGCGACGTAGAGGCCAATAAATAAAGAAAACGAGCATAGACATCGGATGTTCAGGCAATTGCCCATTTCAATTGAACATACATATTTAAAGACTGTTAGTTTACGTACATGAATTATAAGAAATGAGGCATTCTGGTAAAGTTTTATTTAGCATTTTTTTGTGAAGTGTTTTTTTTTGTTGCTGTTTATGTTTTATTGCCATGTTCATAGACCATTTAAAAACTATTTATTATTGTGAATAAAAGTGTATGATTGGCAATTCCTATCATAGTCAAGTTTTTTGGGACATTCTATATCTGTTTCTGTTTCAAAGGATACCTCTATGCACGCGCTCAGCAGAATGCACGACTCACATCTGTTTGCAGTGCTGCCCCAGGTTGAATATTAGATTATCATTTTCATAGTGCATTTGTGTTTTAATGATGTCAAAATGTAAACCTAGTAATGCAGCATTATATCAGCAATGGGCAGCAGAATTCCCTGATAAATCACACATGGGGGTCATAATAACGTGCTATTACTGCAATATAGTGGCAAGTTTAAAAGTATTAGAAGATTTTAATAGAAATGTGGTATTAAGAGTGTGAAATTAACTTGTAGTCTTGCTCGTTTTGGAATGCTATGTTTTCCATTAGAGCTGCCTGAAAAGCAGTTTATAGCAATGTTGGAGGCTTGGAAACATTTTTAAACATGCAAAGCGTCTTGAAAGCCCAGTCTGGAGTATTTTGTCCCTTCGTATATGTTTAAGGTTTAGTCAAAAAACACACATTTCAAACATGCTGTAGCGTAGTTTTCGCCCTAGGTAGGCAGGCCCCTTACTTTCAAGACATTATGCATGTTATAAATGTTTTTTAAGTCCTCCAATATTGTAAAAGAAACTTCGTTTAGATGGCTGTAATGGACAAATACCAACACGAGTAAGACTTCTCTATAGAAAATGTGCATTGAACTGTTACTGGGTGTCCATCAACATGGAAAAGTCAGGGAATTTTCACCTGAGCCAAGGAAAATTTAAATAATTGCTACTCTGCAAAAGTTGTTGGTTGTGTGAATACAGGATAATGTAATTATGATCATACGCATTTTGTAATTTCAATTTTTAAATTTGTGAACTGGCAATAATACACTTTTGCCAAGTGACATAGGGCCTATACGTACAAGATAAAGTATTTGTGTGTTTGTAATGGGGACTTGTGTGATGCCAATAGCGTTTATCGCGAGAAATATCAATGTGCTGAATAAAATGTTGGGCCTGCTGGCTTGAGCTGTTGCAGCTGAAATTTAATTCAACTTGAGAGCATATTTGTTCTGTCAGTGGTGGAAAAATATGATATTTGAAGTTTTCGGTCCTAAAAATAGGTTAGGGAAAATGGTAAGATTCTGCCTGGAAAACAGGGAAAAGTCAGGGAATTCTATGATGGAATTTCAGTGGACATCCTGTGTTAAGAAAAGGGATGAATAACGGTGTTTTATGTTTTGTCTACTCAATTTCTCTGCAATCTGTGATTTTATTACATCAGATGCATTTAAGAATGTGTATCTTCTGTACACAGTGGGCCGTACTGAAATGTGTGTGCGTTTAGTTAATTTTTTTGGTAAAGATTTATTCAAGTACAAAAAATTGTAATGCCTTTCTTCTCCCTATTTTACTACTTTTCAGTGGCTTTTAAGGAGCCTAAAACATAAATTTTTAATGCCTTAACAACTGATGTCTAATAATCACACACATGCATGAACTGCTTATGTACCTCGTATTTTCCAAAAGGCCTGGGGTTCATTACTCGCTCATGGCAGTTCTTCACTTTTTATCTTCATCAGCGGTGATCCTGTTTTGCTCTCCAAACATAATATCTAGGCGCTATTCCAACAAAATATAAGTGTGTATTTTATATAATATTCCAGGATAATGGGGAAACAAATCTATGCAAAATCCCTATCACACTAACATCTACAAACACTTGTAGGCGTGCACAGACTGTGTGGTCGAACAGGTGTAGTAAGCTGCTGAGATATGGCAACGCTGCGTGGGCAACTGGTCGACCCCAACCTTCCTTGGTAGACAGTTTCGAGCAGCGCACCAGGAGGAAGGTAGGGAGGGAGGGACAGGTTCTAGGAAGTACCAAGACATTCCAGACACATTGGCGAAGAGAGTACTGCGGGTTGCATTAGATATAGTTCGGAATTCTAGGCGCATGGGAAAAACAGCTTACGAAAAACCTACCCAGATTTGAACTTTAAACCTACAATGGAAAAACAATACTTAACGCATATAGAGAAAGGCATTTTTAAAAATTAGGTCAATAAATTTTAATATTTAATATGTAACAAATAATTATGTTTTTCTGAATACTAAGGTGTTTATTTAGGTACTTTCTGAAACAATAAATGTTGTATTCGTTTAGAACAACTTTCGCACTATGCGCTGTATGAACTTTCCAAGTCAATTAGTTTAGTACTTGGGTGGGTTTTCAATTAGGAAATTATCAATATTTAAGGCCCTGCAAGTAAAAAAATTATTTATTTTATGCATTTGCAATTTGGTGAAATAAAAGCTGCTATAAAAACAATTCAAATAAACTATAAACCGTCCTCAGGTGATGTTCTGTTGGACAGCCTTAAGGAGATCAGAAACTAATTTTTTTTGTGTTACCCAAATTCAAGGTAGAGCAAAAGTACCAGTCCTGGCTAAGTGCCTCATCTTATAGACCTTGTGAGTTGGTGTGATTTAAATTAGTAATTGTTTCACATAATTAACTGGAGTTCTAATAGACTAAATGCTAACATGGTCCTTAACTTAAAACTGAACTACCATTAAGAGAAACAGTGCAGCAACAGATAAGATGTGTAGTTCCCCACGTTGTCAAAATCACAAATGCACAAGTTACATCTACTGGAAGAACTGCTTAATTGAAACAACTTCTCCCTTATGGCTGCACAAGATAAGGCAGCTGACATTTCCAGGTGCTGTATATTGGCACAATCTATGGCCCTGGCTGAGCTGTGACGTATGTTTGTCGCTTGCACAGTGGGAAGGCAGCGGAACAGTACCTTTACAGAGCTGCACGTACATCTGCAGATTGCCAGTTTGTCCGAACTGCATGCAACACTCATCACTGTGAAATAACATTTTGTAAACTATTCTTACTGTTATGTAAAAGTATTTATAATAGTAGGTAACAGTAGCAACAAATTTCATCACAGAGGCCGTACAATGAAGTGATAAGACAAAAGCAGAATGAAACAGTGTATTAAAAATTTTAAGATTTTTTTAGGTCACAGGAATGTGAAGGTTCAGATTACGTGAACCTAGCAGTAGTCAACCAGCTGGAATGAGAACACAGAGTCTTGAATCCTCTGTCTAAACTCACATTCGCTATGTACCAATATTTTTCTGGCTTCTCTTTATCCAAATATATTCTTCTGACATGCAAAAGCGGTACACATTTTCAGTACTATACTCCTGTAAGTCATGAAAGTAGATTCTAATATTCCTGTTATATGTGAAAGTGAATATGTACATTTTCATTTTGGGCCAAATTTTCTGTTTTTAGTTATCTGTTATTGTGTTTGTAGTGTGTGCAAGAGATCATGCATTCCTTTCCACAAATGAAGTGGTGATGNAGTAGATTCTAATATTCCTGTTATATGTGAAAGTGAATATGTACATTTTCATTTTGGGCCAAATTTTCTGTTTTTTAGTTATCTGTTATTGTGTTTGTAGTGTGTGCAAGAGATCATGCATTCCTTTCCACAAATGAAGTGGTGATGTGTGAAGAGTATGGTGAATTTTCCAGACATGTGGATAATCTGGAATCAGCATGTTCATCTGGTTTCTCAGTTTCGTCATCACAGTCGGAGAAGTCAAGGTTGACATCAGAGACGAGAGAAAAAGACTCGAAACAACTGGTGTATAAGACAAGTTCTTTCGGGATTGCTGAAGATACCAGTGGTTTACCAATTACAAAAAAACCTTCCCAGTGTTCATTACATTCTGCTCAGTTCTCCCAAAATAGTGCTCTGTGCATACACGTGAGAACACATACTGGTGAGAAGCCTTTTCAGTGTTCAATATGTTCTGCTAAATTCTCTCA
>NQII01000810.1:621594-651771 GCA_002778355.1 Clitarchus hookeri
AAAAAAAAAAGTTAACTGCATTTTTGGGCTTGCAGATATTATTCATATTATGCGTGTTTGTATTAAGTTATTTTTTATACTCTTTAACGAAATAAGTTGATTTATCACTTTTTGTGAGCTGATAATTTTGGATTCTTACCTGCTCTAAAAAATCTGGTATTGGAATATCTGCCAATTCCAGCCAATCAAGTCACAAGTGAGAGGATTATTTTCTATAACAAGAAATGTGTGCACTTCTCAAAGAAAGCGACTACTAGATGAACATGTTGAACTGGTCATGCTTAGCCAAAATCTAAACAAGGCACAAACAAAAAAATTATTTTAAGTTATCAACTAGAATGCCATATACAGTTTACAAAGATGCATTATACTGACATTTCTCTTTTTAGTTTCTACTTGAATGAAAACTTATTGACAAACATATTGCAACTTGTTTCAACAAATATTTTGTACTGTTATCAGTGTAAACTGTATGAGAAAATATTGTGTCTTTAAAATTCATCCACCTTATTTGCCCTACAGAATATATGAAAAAAGTGCCCGACCCCCCCTACACACTCACTATTTACACATGTGCCGTGTGTTTATTGCCATAGTTACAAAAGTCTTACACTGTCGATGCATCTAGTTCAATAGTCCCACCTGTCAGTCTCATTCTCCACTGTACGGATGCTCGCAATACACACACTTCACTCCTACTGGTCATACTCGCCACCATTCGAAGCTCTGCTGGCTCGTTGCCGCGCTGTCTTTGCACACCTGTCGCTTATGTTTGCACAATCCTCCAAACTCTCNTTACACTGTCGATGCATCTAGTTCAATAGTCCCACCTGTCAGTCTCATTCTCCACTGTACGGATGCTCGCAATACACACACTTCACTCCTACTGGTCATACTCGCCACCATTCGAAGCTCTGCTGGCTCGTTGCCGCGCTGTCTTTGCACACCTGTCGCTTATGTTTGCACAATCCTCCAAACTCTCAAACTGACTCCTCGGATGCCCATCACGGCTTAAGAAGTCTCGGAAGGTTTACAGCACCTCGAGTCTTGCCGAGAGGGGCAGGGGCATTGACAAGAACACTTCTCCTAGATAACCTCAGGGTTAGGAGCGTGCGAGGCGTGATAGGCTTATTGCGGCTGCCCGAGGTGGCTAGCCTTTGTGAATTGCAGCCCTCTTCTTACGTAACCACTCTGACTTAGGCACACTGTTGCCTCACTCCAGTGGGACGGGGCAAAGCAAGTGATGCAAGATAGCAACACGTAACAATATGTTTGGTAAATATTAATTTCTTCAACCCAGACGTCATGGGTAGAGACCAGAATATTTAGCAAACGTGATAACGTGAAAAATAATGCAAATTTTTATATAAAAAAGGAAAAAATTAAGATTTTCTAAAATTTAAGCTGTAATTCATGAATTGTACAAAATCCTGTAGTATTCTCATGAGTTATTATTGTTTTATGTCACATAGTTACTTCATACAACGTATTTTAAGTGTTTTTTCATATTTGAATACGAATCTATGCAGAGTTGACCAGTAGATTTCTTCGATTCATCACCATAAACGAAAAAGTCTTACTTTCCGTAATGTGTGTTTACGACCATAGATAACCTGAGCGATGATGAGTCACTTTGAGAGAACATTCTAGTGCACATCCTTGCAAAAGTTTATTTGCTCGTTAGGAAACCCAGCTGTTGTAGTGTTTACGTCTACCAAGCACCACGTTATCTGTGGAATTCGCGCCAACTAGCTCGCTGAGTTTGTTTACATTTGTAGCATTGTCACATTTTATCCAACAATTCTTAATTATTACAAAGTGACGCGGCAGTGGAAATTGTGTTTATATGAATTTACCAATGTAGTATATATTTTTAATTTAATTATCACGTATTTTAATCTTGTATTCTTCCAGCTAACTGTATTTTTATCATACATATTCTCTGTACATGTGCTGTAAAAAATGACAGAGCATTGTGACCATTGTTCAAGTTNTTTTAATCTTGTATTCTTCCAGCTAACTGTATTTTTATCATACATATTCTCTGTACATGTGCTGTAAAAAATGACACATTTTGAACAAACGAAAGTGTTGTCAGTGGGCCTAATGAAAAAAATCTGTTGTTGGTAGTTCAGATGGTTCAATAACATGAAGGTAGATTTCTCTAATATATGTTTTAGTTTGTACATGGCACATTTTTTTTAAACAGTGGCTTTTAATTGTTTATAAATTGTTTACATTAGTCTCTTCATGAAACAGTATGCCCTTGCCAGAGCATTGTGATGGATGTTCCAGGTGTCAGGCAGAATACAAAATCTTAAGTAAGAAAATGTGAAATTGTTTGAAATGTTGTCTGTTGATAAAGGAAACGAGTGGTTTTGTTTTAAAAACGTGGCTGTACTTTCTCTGGTAGTTAAGTATTTTTGCAAGGAAATAATTGTTAGAAAAAAACACTGCTTTTCAATAGGAATAAAACTGCCAATTTCAAGTTTTACAAATAAAGTGATATTTCTCAAATTGTGTATGTCTTTATAAAGAGGACATGAAAAAAATGGAGCAGTTCTCATGCAGAAACCTGCATTTTTGTAGCAATAAAATAACAGCTAGTTTTTCAGGTCTCCACTAATACACAATCACAGCGTACACAAGACACAGCAATCCCTTGTTTATGCAGAATTTCCCGGCCAGTTAAGTTTTACGTGACGTTATTTAGTTTTCCTCACTGAAGCTGAGGGGTTTGAGAGTATGGCTCTCCAGTGATGTGACCGCAGTGCCTCTGGTTGGTCGACGGTCATGCTGCCAGACACACACACAGTACTGCCGGGTGTTCTCAGTGTGTTTCTGATACTGGGCGGGACTGGGCTAGGAATTAGGGGCCCTGGAAGGATCCAACAACAACGTAATTTTACCAGAATACTAAAAAAAACAAAAACTAACCTATGATAACGTATTTTATGAAATTCTATTGTCACATTTAATGCAGAATACAATTTTCATTACAGAAATTGAGGTTATTTGTGGCAACTCAGAATGCTCACTGTTTATGTTGACCCAGGCAAATTGAAAGGTTCAACAAAATGTAGAGGAACTGTGTCAACATATTAAAAGTACAAGAGGAATGTTCCACATGTACTATGAAGCAGTTTTGTAGCGTTATTTGCTAAACACTAATGACAGAGGTATCGACTCGTATTCTCGGATGGTCGCGTTAATATAACACACATCCAAGGAAGCTCCAGAATTGCTTAAGAATATTCAAATATAATTAAATGCTCCTGACTTAAGATTTCTTTAAGTTTGTATATTATTATAACCAGCTTTAATTACATGTTCATTCACTGGCCAGGTTGGCATACCATGTACAATGTTATGGACTTCCCACGAACTGAAACAACGTTGAAATACAAAAAGCAATTATAAAATGTACCACGTTATTAACAACAAATAATTGGGCCTAAATGTTTTATTTATTATGTAAATAAAAATTATGTATTTGAGGTTACGAACTGCCACACAAATCACATTGTTCAAGGCACGTAACGGTAACGAATGAAGGAATGTTACAGACAGAAACGTAAGTTCACGAAATTCAGATCAATATAACACAGGAATGGAAACTGGGGGGGAAAAAAAAGAACAAACAAAACAGCAGACCCAATATCCTGAAATGTTGCGTCAGCCAATGTGATAATGTGAATTTGTTAGAAATACAAATGTGTTATAATTGTGCCATTTTTATTCATATGTGCATAAAATAAAAAGAAAGTTATGAATTTCAGGTGCCATTAATGTATAATGTTGTGTTTAGTAAGTATGGTCCGACGGAACCACGATTTTGTTTGCGGTAACTAAATCGCCTGTTCAACGAACTGAGCAAATTGTTTTTCATCTCTTCCAGAAAAATTCTATTCTGAACAAATTCGTTATCTTCCTCACTATGGACAATATCAACATCATTGTAGGTTTGCTGCGGTTGTAATTTACCATTTAACATGGTTATCATTGGTATTACCATAGAAACACGTGCAACACAGCCCAAAGATTCGAAATCAGCTATTCGAGTAGCAGGAGTCATATTGGCAGTGTTGTCCCTAACTGCCAAATGTGTTTTTGATTGTATTTCAAAGCTTGATATAATTTCAATAAGTTTCTGGCCAATGTATGCTACACTGTGGTCTTCTAAGACACATGCGCCAGGGACTACTTTTAAACGTTGCGCTTCATGAATGAAATGTGCTGTGAAGCTTAGTAAGGAGCAAGTTTTCGTTGGATTGGACCATATGTCTGTAGTGAAGCTAATCCATTCGGCAGACAACAGTAAATTAATTACCTTTTTTTTACTTTTAAATAGGTTTGGGGCATCAACTGTGTTCGAAAATATTTTTCTGACTTTAATTTATATCTCTTTGGTCCAGCTGGCTCAGAGAAATTCAGTCTCTTAAAGCCTTCTTCTCGTACAGTCGTGTAAGGCTGCATGTCAACAATAATATAGTCCATAACGGCCTTATCAATGCGTTTTGCAATATTGTGGTCATCTGGCCACTGTGATGATGATGATGATGTCTCGGTATAAATATGTTTGATAGTTGGCTGAATTTTCTTGTCTGACTTCAAAGTTATAGATGTTTGGACTTTCGGCGCTGTTTTTTCTAAAACTGCTAGCTTGTTTAAATATTCTTCATTTTCAGACATATGGTACTTGGACATATGACCCTTGAAACCTTTGATTGTTTAAAAGTTCGGTTTGTCGCTACCAAGCGACAATATTTTATTGCACAGCTTACATTTTGCTTTAGATGGAGCAGAGACTACTTTTTCAAAATAATCTGAAATGATATAAAATAAAATGTTAGGTAGGTATTATTCATTTTTAATTAACTACATAACATAGGTACTATTATTCTAATTACGACACTTAGGGCCATACATAATGATTAGGTATGTATCATCATCATCATCATTATCATCAGCCTGTGTCTCTCATCTGATATGTATGATGTAACAAAATCAGATAAATAACGAAAGCAAACACTTACCTAAGAAAAGTTGCCTTTTGAAATAAAATATTACTATTCAATATAATATAACAATGTTATTCACTTGCCGTCCTGAACAAAACTGTTAAGAGGCAAAACAAATGGCACTCGTAGAAAGATTTCAAATATAAAGTTTTGTTTACATTATACCAACATTACCCACCATCAAGTTTTAATTTAAATAACACAAGTGTGAGTTAAGTTACCGCTCCGAACATTCATTTCAGCCAATCAAAATTCAACATTCACGCGCTTATACGTAATGATATTCCAATTTTACTACGTGCAATGCCTCGGCATATGCTGAGACCACGATTTTTGGCTGAGATATGCCTAGACTGAACTCTCGGTCGGACCTTACTAGTAAGGCATTAAGATCTGGAACTACTACTCCTAATTCACTCTCAACTCTGCTGTGAATATTGCGGTCATTGATTACACTAAAATGTATGCATTTACGGGGCAGTGATTTTTTTAAATGTTGATTTCGGGAGTGCTCATTTTATCGTGAACCACCTATAGTAAGTTTTACTGAGCACTTAGTCCATTTGCTGTGGCGTTTTTGCCTGAGAATCAGAGGATTTGTTATTGAAATATGAATTCATTTCAATTGATATATATATATATATATTCTGAGTAAACTGGTATCGTGGAAGGCATATGCTTTGATCCTAAATCGGATGGCTCAATACGAAATATTAGAGGCATAAGTAATGGTTGCGTCCTCATTAAAGCAGGTAAGGAGGAAACTTTACGATGTACCACAATCTGAGGGCGATGTACAACTCGGTGAAACCATCTACATTCAGAATTTTAAGACTGGTAATAGTATGTATGTAGAGAGGTTCAAACAAAATTTTACAGTCGTAGAACTGGCCGTAGAGAAACTGACAGGTAAATGCTGTGCCGGAATTGATCTTGAGATCGGAAACATCATAATGGATAAGGACAGAATGTACATTGGCTATGAGAGTTGCAGGATACGGGATTATATTTCAGTATCTCGCTGCTACAAATGCCAGCAATGGGTGGACACAGCCAAAAAGTGCAGAGAGACACAGTCCACTTGATCAAGATGTGCGATACATGGCCACGAGTACGATAAATGCTCTAAAAAGGCAGACAATGACTTTGAGTGAGTGAAGAGATTTGGGTGGCTCTTAATAGTGAGGTCTTGAGAGCCGAAGAGGGTGATTGAGGTGAAAACGGAGCGGTGCTGGAATGAAAGGGCAGGGAAACGGGACATCTCGAGAAAACCCACTGACCAACGGTATCATCTGGCACAATACCCACTTGCAAAAAAGTTACCTGGCCAGGAATTGAACCCGGTTCGCCTTGGTGGAAGGTGAGCAGCCTAACCGCTCAGTCACGGCGGCCCCAATGACTTTAAGGACATATGTAGAAACTGCCATAGGAAATGTATAGCACATGAGCATGGAGTGAACTCTCGAGGCTGTCCAGTGTACGAAGAGCCCTGTTGGTGGAGCTAGCCAGGATACACTGTGGCTTGTAACATCAGATGTAAGAAAAGGTGAATATTTAAAGGTAGCAGTGGCAGGAGCTGAGATGAACAGGATTGTGTTGGAGCAGAAGCTTGACATAGTTCTGTTTCAGGAGCTGTATGTGCCTTTCGACAGGGGTGTGGGATTAACAGACACTATCTACCAGCAGCAACCAATCCCAGGGCTGGGACGTGAATCATAAGCCAAAAAAAAAACTCGAGCCATCTCAACCCTATTCCCAGAAGGTGTTCTTATGGAAACTTGTGAACCAGATTCCCCTACAAGTGTAGCCATCTTTAGAAGAAAAGTTAAGAGACAACAAAAGGCAGAGTCCCAAAAGTATTTTCCCTCTTACAAAATTAAAAGGAAGTAAATGTAAAAACACCAGAATAGGATTACCTACTTCAGTTACCCCTTTTTGTTGTTGGTGGTTTACATGTGGTTATGGCCTCTAACAAGTAAATCATTTAAAGTTTAATCATGATCCAAATAAAAAATGCATAACCGTTATAAATACCAAGATAATAGTGCAAGGTAAAATTATTAGAACATTAGTTTTGTGGTGGTAAATTAATAAATTATTTATTTAACAATTGTTAGGGTAACCATGAGTATTACATACAGTATCAACTTTGCAAATGAACAGCAGTTAATTATAGTGCAAACAAAATATTAAGTATCAAGTATTAGGAGTTTGTGCACCACTTAAAAAATTAAGGTGTGCTAAATACTAACACAAGTTATCATTTATGGAGAAATTATGTTTTTTTGAAGTTCAGAGGTTTTCTAAATTTAAATATAATCAAATTTTTTATAACGAAAAGGTAAGTTTCTTTCCTAGCAAGTTTCTTAGAAAGTCAATTTTTAATTTTTTTGTGTGTTCCAAATTACTTTATTTAGGAGAATCTGCATGCATAAAGAAGGTTAAAGAAAGGCATGCTTTCCTGAAAGAATTGCAGCTAACAGATCAACAGCAATGGCGAAACACAGTTGCCACGAGGCTGGGAATAAACAGCAATGGCGAAACACAGTTGCCACGAGGCTGGGAATAAACAGCAATGGCGAAACACAGTTGCCACGAGGCTGGGAATAAACAGCAATGGCGAAACACAGTTGCCACGAGGCTGGGAATAAACAGCAATGGCGAAACACAGTTGCCACGAGGCTGGGAATAAACAGCAATGGCGAAACACAGTTGCCACGAGGCTGGGAATAAACAGCAATGGCGAAACACAGTTGCCACGAGGCTGGGAATAAACAGCAATGGCGAAACACAGTTGCCACGAGGCTGGGAATAAACAGCAATGGCGAAACACAGTTGCCACGAGGCTGGGAATAAACAGCAATGGCGAAACACAGTTGCCACGAGGCTGGGAATAAACAGCAATGGCGAAACACAGTTGCCACGAGGCTGGGAATAAACAGCAATGGCGAAACACAGTTGCCACGAGGCTGGGAATAAACAGAAATGGCGAAACATGGTTGCCACGAGGCTGGGAATAAACAGCAATGGCGAAACACAGTTGCCACGAGGCTGGGCTGGATATAACCAAAACATTTCTAACAGCAAGATGCTAAGCTTGGGTACTCAAACCATAGGTGGTTGACCGTACTATAACATAAAATGATATACAAAAATTAGAAAAACTCGGGAAAAATAACATGTGATTTACATATGTAAATAACAACATATCAAAACATGATCACTAAAGGCGGTGATGGAAAGTACTATGACATATACACAGTCGAATCACATTATTATGACCACCTGCTAGAAGTGCCATCTGCTGACGTATGGCACGTGACATGGGCTAATGAAGTGGGTATATAATGCGACCGACAAGTTGTCTGTGCACATCGCACTTACTGCTATTATGGGTAAGAGATTGAACCGAGTTGCAGAAAGGTATGGTCTTTGGCTTTCGAGCCAAGAGGAGCAGCATTTAGGATACAGCGACTTTTATGAACTGTTCACGTGCCTCTGTGGTAAATGTTTATCATGAGTGGATGAATGGCGCCATTGGGAATTACAGTTGTGGAAACTGCGGAGCTCTACGCGCCATTGATGTCCGAGGTGAATGTCGACTACGACGGTGCGTGAAGGGCAACCGACAGGCTACAGTGGAACAGCTCACCGTCCAAACGAACCAGGGGGCATACTGACACGTGTCTACCGCAACAGTTCAGCGATCCCTTCTGCGAGTGGGGCTCCGGAGTAGACGGAGGGTGACTGCACCCATGCTAACACAGGTGCATTGACGAAAACGAATGGAATTTGCTCGAAAGTATGGCGACTAGACTGCTGCTGATTTGCGATGGGTAGCTTTCTCCGACAAGTCACGTTTTCAGCTGCATAGAACGCATGTCCGTCGAGAAACGTCTGAGAACCGAAATGCTGGACGAACACAAGGCGGTGGGGGGCAGTGTTATGGTCTGGGGAATATTCTCGTGGTATTCTCAGGGTCCCATGATCTGTGTGGAAGCTACTCTTGGTCGATTTTGATATGAATCTATCTTCGGCGATCATGTCCACCTGTACATGGTGATTGTGTTTCGTCAGGAGGATGGGATCTTCCAGCACGATAACGCGCCTTGCCACACGGCTACAAGTGTCCGCACGTGACTGTAAGAGCACGATCAAGACTTCAAAGTTCGTCCCTGGCCCCCAAACAGCCCCACTCTCAATCCAATTGAACATCTGTGGGACCAGCTTGATCATGTTCGCCGTCTGTCTCCTCCGTCACGCACCCTTCAACAGTTGTGGGACGCAGTGCAGACAATATGGCTCTAGATACCCGTGGAGACCCAGCAGCACCTGACTGAGTCACCACCAGTTCATCTAACTGGTGTCCATGCTTCCAAAGAACCCTCACAAAATGTCTACTATCAATCACATTAATATACATTGACTAACAAACATCAGGAAAATACATAACTAGTAGTTTCAGCTGTACGAGGAGGGAAGGTCACAACTACAGTTAGCTCGGTAACAGCAGAGGACGAGGTAGAAATGTCAGGAGGAGAGGTACTTGGCCTCAAGTAAAACTTTGCAAAAGCAAGAGCTACAGTCCAAGAGGGAACAAGAAATTGTAAGCGGAACAAAGTACCAAAATCATTCAATGTGAAATTAACAAGGTGCTGAAGCTGCACCATTTTTGAGTTTGATAAAAATTTGTTCCTATGTTGCCTTATCATCAAGGTTAAAGAAAAACAATAATTTAGAATTCTACCTACAAGTGGATGATGGCAGCCATTTTTCATACACACACCAAGCAAATTTTACAGATTTTGGAAGTTTACGTAACTAGCCATAACTTTTTCAATAAGTCACTTATTTTGGAGTTTTTAGTGTCATTTAAAACCTTACATAATATACTTTTGTATTTTTAAGATGGCGGCTATCTGTTTTCTGAATTTACATGACTGTTTTACCCCACCCTGCTTCACCAAAGTTGCATTTAGAGATCTGACCTTTTGTGAGCTTAGTGTCTACATGTAGTACAGTGGACAACATCAAAGTTATCTGGGTCGAAGACTTTCTTAAAAAAAATAGTCTCCAACCGGGAAAAAATAAAAATTTGCTGTCTTTGAAGCTAAAAAAAAAAGTCATGTGGGGTTTAATAAAAATAATTTTTTTTTATGAAAGAAACTTTTGATGAATAGCTATAGGGCACAAGTTGCCCCATTCTGTAATTTTCACCCCTGTTGATTATACGAACCTTTGAAAAAACCAAAAAAGTAGAATCTTAAATTTAATTTGTTGTGCATTATATAATCACACTTCATTCTGAATGTCATTAACTTTAGAGTGACAAGTGGATACTAATTGTTAATACTCTGTTTCGGCAGTGCAATGTGAAGAAATGGAAAAATTCACAATTTTGCAACTACATAAATAAATAAATGTTTACCTACTATACTGTAGTTTGGAAATTATAGACAGTTTAACTTAAGAAAAATCAAAGGCAAAATTCACAAGATGTTTTAAGTCATGTAATGGCAACCACTCTGTAATGTCAGAGAGTCTGAAGATGATGCAACTGTTTCATGAGATCGCATCATGCAGATAAGAACATAATTAGACACATCCTGCCTTGGAGCTTGGGTCTTTCTTTGCCCGTCCTGGTAGCATGTTTTGTTAAGGATGAGTGTCATAAAGTTGTTTACTCTAGATCATCAGAGTTAATAATTGAAAGTGACATAAGTGATGAAATAAAAACATTAATTAGACTTAGAACATGTGTGGATGAAGTTGTATATATTTGTACACACCATTACAAGAAATATGTTGTCAAGTTCTTTCATTTGTATGGTAATAAGTGTGACATTTGTCATTCACAAGAAACTCATTTTGAAGTCCTTAAGAGTAATCACTATGCAGCTGTCTGCTAAACATGAACATCTGAAACTTATACCAGGTAAGGCTGTATGTGCCCTCGGTATTCAAAAGTTCAATAAAACTGTAGAGTTAGAGTTTAATGAAGAACACTATAATAATTGTAATTGTGAGCCAGAATGCATTGCTGTAGAATCGGTTAACCATGCATGTGCTGGTCTGCATGAATCTCCCTTTCTTTTACAAAGTTTCCCTCGGTTTAAAAGTAGACAAAGAATGGAGCAAAAGTTTGATAATCTATAACGTAAAATTAGAAACAAGTATCTCATTTTCCAATGATTCAACTAACCATGAAGAAATTACTCCAAATAACAATTTAAGTTACCTTGAATTAATAGTAGAGTTAAAGGAGAAATTCGCTTATGCTAGCACATTTGATGAGAAATACAAAATGTTAAGTTTGGTGTCAAAATCTGGAGCATTTCTAAAACCAAAGCTGTGTTTAAGTGCAGTGAATATTTAGTAAAAAATGCAAATAATTTTAAGGCAAAACATGGTGTGCTACTAAATGTTGATGACAAAAAAAGTGGAAATTGCTTTAGTAATGAAACTGTAAGAGTTGTAACAGATTTTTACAAGAGTGATGATGTAAGCAGAATCATGCCTCGACTGTCCTTTAGACTGTATAACAAACAGTCAGATCTCCAAGTGGTGCGAAGACAAAGAACAGAAATATCTAGTATGATTTAACCTAAATGAAGTTTACTTGAAACTCAAAGAAACTCATCCCTGTATAAAGATAGGGTTTTCAAAGTCTGCTTCATTAAGGCCCAAGTGTAGCTCGTACAGTATCATTCCCCAGATGGTGTCATTTGTTGTAATCTTCCTAATAATAAGATGCCAATTTCTGTATATTTTTTGTATTATTCAGGACACAATCTTCAAGATTTCTGAGAAGAATATTGCGACTATGGGATTTGGGAAAGGACAAAAGGAGTGTGTGAGGGAGGGCAGGAGAGGGAAAAAGAGAGGAAATGATGGAAAGAAGGAAGAGATAATAAAATAAAAGTAGTTAGTAGAAATCCATTACCAGGCAAGTTTAGCGAGCAACCAAAGACTAGATACTGTGAATAAAACAAAATTTAATCAATATTCTGAATATTTTATACTATAGCGAAAGTTTACAAATTTTTAAATAAACCCACTTGGTGCATCAAGTAGGTTTTTTTCCAAGTGGGCTGTAAATTTAGACACAAACAATAAATTTAACAGGAAAATTAAATACTGGAATAACAAATCAATATTTTAATTTACATAATGGATTGAGTTATTTTTCTTTTTTGACTGTACAGTTTTTAGAATTAATACAGATATTCATAATTCATCAATTGTAAGAGTAGTGAGAAGAGCACATGATAGATTTTTTAAAACCATTTCCTATAAAAAATGGGGATCAAATAACTTTTAAAATAATAGATGGAATTCAAATCACTAAAGGATATGAAATAAATATTTGTATGTTTGATGTGCACTGTTGATCAACCAGGGCGTGCTTCTTAACAGCCCTAGGGTATTGGCGTGTTACGTGGTCGACAACCTACGTACTTTGCTGAGTGAGATCTGCCACAACGCACCCTCGAGATCTAGCTCTCCCCGTCCAGGCTGGGTTATGCTTGGTGGCGCCGGGCACAAAGCGTAATACTTCTCTGTTGTCGCTGCGGTGGGAGCTTACGGGCGAGCATGGCCCTCCCTGCAACCAGTATTGTAGTGAATTGAATTGATTTTATTTTCATTATCACTTACTCTTTAATTTGGAGAAATTGATTTAATGTCTAAAATATAATAAGCAACATTTTTTAAATATTCATGTTTTATTTTTTATTGTTAACAAAATCATTTAATACGTTTTTCAAAGAAACATCATTTTTAAAATTATCAAAATTTTTATTTATTACATAATTATTTAATTTAGGTTTCAAAGCAACATCATTTTCAAAATTATAAAATTTTTCATTTTTAATATATTTGCTTAGCTCAAATTTCAAAGTAACATCATTTTTAAATTAATTAAAATTTTCACTTTTAACATATTTAGGCAAACTAGATTTGTGAGCCAAGATTTTTGCTATGATAGAATGAAATTGGCCTAATCTAGGTTTAATAGCATCAGGTATAATAATGTATTTTAAATTATCAATTTTTTTTATTAAATTCATTATTTTGATAACTGTGATAAACTTTAAGTTTTGCTTTGAAATCTTCTAATTATTTTTTTTTTTAACATAGTCATTAAAATTTATGTTTGGAATGTGTTTTTTATTTTTCATCAATTTTTAAGTATTTATCCCAACAACTGATTAATGGCTTCCCAAATAAATCTGTTATTTGAAAATAGAGAATTTATGTTAGAAAATCTGCATTCTTTTGAAAATAAATCTTAGTACTATCAAACATTAATAACCACAGATGACCAAATCAAAATTTTGATTTCTATCATCATTATAATATGTATGATTATTAATTCTATTGGAATATATCCACCAGATGAATTGAAGTAAAATATATTGTTATAATTTTTATAATAACAAATTCAATGAGGACCAGGATTAGATGGGATATCTAAATTTACTATTGCATATTCATTTGTATTCATTTTATTTGGTAATTCATTGATCTATAAACGTCTCTAAAATATTTTATCTTTAATTTTTTCACATAATTATCATATCGATAATAGAACAATTTCAAATATTTTTGGGTCGTCATTTTTTTTTTTTTGCTAAAAGCCCTTCACCAGTTTTGTTTTTCAAAGCTAAATTATGTCGTCATCCTTCTAATTTATTCTTATTTTTTTCTAGTTAGTTCAACAGAATTATGTATGGCGCTTGCGCCTCCAGCTAATGAACCAAGAGCTCCTAAAACAGCCAATACAATTGGTAAAACTCCACCAGTTTTTGAACCTGAACCAGTTTTTTCTTCCAATAATTTTTTATTGTTGCTAGTGATGATTAATGATAATAAAAATCCTTTACCTGCTTTCAGTTTTAAATTTTTTAAATTTGACTCTTAGTTAAATATTTATCTATTTATAAATCTTTTAATTGATTGTTTGGTATTTCAAAACTTAAATTTCTAATCTTCATTTATAAAACAAAAAAATATATACAAATATTAATTTCTTAGGATTTTCAGCGATTCTAAATGGATTAACTAATAATATTAAAAAACAAAAAAATAACGAATTTTAATTCCCCAACCTAGTTTTATTTTAGTAAACACATTTCCAGGAACAAATGCTAATGCAACTTTTTCACCCATTGGAATTTCTTTATCTATCATTTTCTTTAGCTTCTTTTTGTAAAATTTTCTAAATCTTTATGATCTATATAAGCAATATCGTGATTTTTACAAGCTTCATCAAGTATATTAATTCTTTTATCGCCTCTTTCTAATCTTTCATCNACAAATATTAATTTCTTAGGATTTTCAGCGATTCTAAATGGATTAACTAATAATATTAAAAAACAAAAAAATAACTAATTTTAATTCCCCAACCTAGTTTTATTTTAGTAAACACATTTCCAGGAACAAATGCTAATGCAACTTTTTCACCCATTGGAATTTCTTTATCTATCATTTTCTTTAGCTTCTTTTTGTAAAATTTTCTAAATCTTTATGATCTCTATAAGCAATATCGTGATTTTTACAAGCTTCATCAAGTATATTAATTCTTTTATCGCCTCTTTCTAATCTTTCATCNTATAAGCAATATCGTGATTTTTACAAGCTTCATCAAGTATATTAATTCTTTTATCGCCTCTTTCTAATCTTTCATCTAATTTTGTAAAAGGACCACAATAATTATGACCAGGCAAATGCATTTCTAGTAAATTTAAATTATTTAAAGCCCAATTTATTATTCCTTTTCCATAATGTTCAGAATTTCAGAGTGAGTTAGGAATAACAATTTAAATTCTTGTTAGATATGGAATTCCTTTAGGAATATTAAGAACAAATTCAGAAAATTTATTGCCTAACATTCATAATTCTAACGTTTTTGTTATGATAATTTTTATTGCCAGCATTTTCATCACCATGAATAACTAACAATTGATCAATTGATTTCCTTACATCATTTTATTGATTTATTTCTTGGTGACTATAATATCTCAGGTTTGTTTGGTTGTGAGCGAGATGATGGTTTTTCAGTATTGTTACAGGACGCCTGAGGGGCGTATCTGAGTTGGGGAGCTGGGGCCAAGGTCAGCGACGCACACCTGCAACACGTAACAATATATTTTTCATAAATCGGTTTAATAATATTATTGCAGTACAAACTTTTATTTGAATTAAGTTTTTTATTTGAATCATAGTTTGGATATAACAAATTTGTTGATAGAGCTATTTGTGTATAAATTAGTTTATTTATTTTCAATGTTCTTGTGTTTGTGTTTTGCTAATAAATTAGAAAGTCCTTTAGCTAAATCATACTATTTGTGTATTCCGTATATAAAAATGTTGGCCATCCCCTCTCAACCCGTATTTTTCATTACTAACGTAAATTTTTGTTAATGATATTTACCTAAATTAATTGTTAATCGCTCAATCCCAGATAAAGATGAAACAGTGTGATCATGTTAATCATCATTAAATAAATTTTTTCGAATGTAGTTTCTTCAGGTGTTGGTGGATTTTTTTAACGACAACAGAAACTAAATTTGCTATTAAATTTTTATTTTCTTAAGCTGCTTAAACTTTTTTTATTAATATTTTGCAATTCATGTATAAATGGCAATTCTTTCATTTTATTTTACTCGTACTCGGCTTTGTGTCTTTTTTTTTTGTAATTTCTTAATTTTCTGATGAGTAATTTAATAATCAATATTTGCTTTTCTGGATCTTTTGTTTTTTTATATATATATATGTAAATTTGTTTTACTATATAAATGAGTTTTAAAACTATTGAAAGTTTTGAGAGGGAAGCATTTCCTCCAACAGATCAAACTAAGAAGAATTTAAATATTTATAATAATAGAATTGAGTTTGATTTTAATATTGGTGATGGATTTTCTTTCCCAATTGATGCATATTTTATGATAGATCAAAATATTGATGTAACTTCAAATTTTTTCCCCCATCAATTTTCTTGACTGGAAATTTCAAAACCTGGCAAAATAATTGAAGCCGTTGAGGGTATAACAACAACTATGATGCATGCTTTGGTTAGCTCACCGTCGGAAAAATATTATTTAGAAATGAGTGGTGTTAATAATAAATATCCAGTGAAATCTATTCATTCAGATAGATCAAATGAAGTTACTCATCCATTGAGATATTTGTTTGGTTTTCTTAGAGACAATCATAAAATTAATTTTAAAAATGGTTATAAAATAAATTTTTTTCGGAATTCATCTGATAATAATTGTTTATTTGTATATCAAACTAAAAAAAGCTGATGGAACAGGTGATAAATGTCATGATGATCCAGAAAAAATTGTTATTCAAATATTAGAAATGATGTGGCCTATTGTATACGAAGGAAATACAGCTAGTTCTATAAGAAAAAACTTATAAGAATCGTATAGCATATATTTGCTTTAACTATTGGCCATTTTTAGAGATAGCTGTTCCTCAAGATACAAGACCATTTAATTTTGATATGAAAGATCAATTTAACAATTACCAATTTGATATGCCTGATTATGTAATAGTTGGTTTTCAAACTAATATAAAAGATTGTGCTGAACCGCATGTTCATGCTTCTATGTTTGAACATTGTGATTTGAGAAATATTTCTGTCGGAAATGGAAGAAATTACATTTCAATGCAGGATTCTTACATAAAATATATCTAGCTTATCAGGTTTTTAGAAATTCTGAAACAAAAACTGCTACAAATTATAGAAACAGTGAACTTTATTATAAATCAACATTATATCCTGATGGCGACTATAATTATTATTCTAATTTTGCTAGAAGACCATTATATGAAATAGACTGTACTTATAGAAAAANCCTGATGGCGACTATAATTATTATTCTAATTTTGCTAGAAGACCATTATATGAAATAGACTGTACTTATAGAAAACAACTTTGGTTAAAGATAAAACAAATATCAAATTAGTGTTGAGTTTAATAAAAAACAAGGACTCGTATTACTATGTATTGTGCATTGATTAGTCAAATAAATCTTACTTATGAAAGAAAAGATTACGGAAGATGTATAATTTTTTATGTTATTAAATGGAAAAATTTGTAGAATCAGCAAAATGTATTGTAATTGTATACAGATATATTTTATTTATTTGAATAACAAAATTTTTTCTAAGTAATTTTTCTATAATAGATCAGCCAAACACAAATTTTGAATAAACTTAACAACATTAATAAAATTAAATTTTTTTAAAAAATTTGTGGAGTTAAAANAGCCAAACACAAATTTTGAATAAACTTAACAACATTAATAAAATTAAATTTTTTTAAAAAATTTGTGGAGTTAAAACTGGATGGTATTTGATTATGAATGCTAATTTTATATGTATTATTAATTTTTATAAAATTTTTGTTGAATTAGGTAACTAGTTTAAAGTGATTTTACCATGAAGATATAACCAAATTAATTCTAATGAATTTGAATTCATAATGGATTTTTATATGAGTTTGCATATATAATTGGATTATATATGGAATGCAATGGTAAATTTAATTTTTAACATAATATAAAATTTCTTTCTGGTTGGAATAGTAATAATATGTATATTTAATGTTGTGTTTGGTAAACTCTGTAATGTATGTCAACGAATTACAATTCAATATATTTTTGTTTTAATATCTTTTAATTTTCCAGTGAGTGGCATCCCACTTGCTAAAATTTCATAATTAGTTCTTATTCAATTATTATTGTGCTACTTTTATGCAATTTCATCTTACTCTTGTTTTTTTTTCTATTGTACCACTGTGGAAAAATAATCGGTTGGGCCACTTTGTACACAATAATTTTTAAATATATTTCTTTGTTTTATTGGTTTGGTATTATTGTGCCACCTGGTCCTAAATAATTTTAAAAATATTTTGTATTTGTTTTATTGGTTTGGAATTCAAAAAAATGATTGATTTTGATGAAAAATATTAGCATTTTTGTTTGAAAATTGATTTACTTTTTTTTTTAATGGAGGTTATTTCTGGCTCACTTTTTTTTAGGAGAAAATAATTNTTTTTTAATGGAGGTTATTTCTGGCTCACTTTTTTTTAGGAGAAAATAATTTTGGTCAAAACGGACTTCACTTTGTGTCACTTTCTTTTCCGCATAAAATTTCTTTAATAAGGTGGATAAAAAAATAGGCACAAATTTGGTTAATTTTTGTTAAAAAAAAGTGTTTTTTATGAAAAATTGAGATTTAGTTGAATAATTGATTTTGATGAAAAATTAGTGATTTTAATGAAAAACTGAGTGGTTTTTAATTTTTTTAAAGAAGTGAACCAATAGCCGCCCTTTTGTCTACTATAGCCGCCCGGCCACATGACATTATGGAAGAAAATAGTAGTGTGAATGTACCAATAGCCGCCCTTTTGTCTACTATAGCCGCCCGGCCACATGACATTATGGAAGAAAATAGTAGTGTGAATGTACCAATAGCCGCCCTTTTGTCTACTATAGCCGCCCGGCCACATGACATTATGGAAGAAAATAGTAGTGTGAATGTACCAATAGCCGCCCTTTTGTCTACTATAGCCGCCCGGCCACATGACATTATGGAAGAAAATAGTAGTGTGAATGTACCAATAGCCGCCCTTTTGTCTACTATAGCCGCCCGGCCACATGACATTATGGAAGAAAATAGTAGTGTGAATGTACCAATAGCCGCCCTTTTGTCTACTATAGCCGCCCGGCCACATGACATTATGGAAGAAAATAGTAGTGTGAATGTACCAATTTCCGACCAGTTTAAACTTTTCAAACTTTGCAGAAAATTAACTGTCAAAAATTTGAATGTACTTCCTTTATACTCAATTTTTTTAAAGTTACCAAATCACCAAAAAACGACCACTTTCCCAGTTACCGACCACTACTGCATCAGTTACCGACAACTAAATAATTTCTTTCATTTATAAATTTATTGACTAGTATTCAATAACACTTGTGACTGGGTTTAAAAAATCATGTTATCTAATTTATCAAGGTTTAAACAACAAAAACATTTTATCTACGAATGGATTTTGATGTATGTAATTTGAGGTACGTTTATTGAGGTATGTTTGACACCTGGTTGGTTAGCATGGCCCTCTGGTATGGTCAGCTGTGGGTAAAATGTTTTCAAGTTTATGCAAAAATTTATAAAGTTTTGCAAAGTTTTTGTAAAGAGTTGTGAAGTTTTTGCGAAGAGTTGTGAAGTTTTTGCGAAGAGTTGAGAAGTTTTCACAAAAAGTTGTGAAGTTGTGCACAGATTTTGTGAAGAGGTTAGTAAAGAGATTCGAATTAAGTGACTTTTCAAGATTGGTTATCGTTGTCTGTTAGAACAGATGGATAGTCTTATCCATTGTTTTTATCAGTTTGACAGGAGTTTGTTTCTGCAGGAGGCAGTCTTGGATGGAGTCAGTCATTGGCTGGTACTGTTGGTTGATTAGCATGGTCGACTGGTGTGTCCTTTGTTATGGTTTGCTAGTAATTATCAGTGGTCAGTATGTTCTGTGATTACAGTTTGCTGATCTTGATGGTTGTTGCACTGGCAGTGAGGAGTGATTGTTTGGTATGGCCAGTTCATTTAGTTTGCTGCGGTTAGCTGCCATGGATTGTTCATATTTTTAGCTGGTATTGATGGCTTATATGATTGGCTCAAATTGGCTTATAAAGGGTCTAGATCATAGATGTATTGAGCTGTTTCAGCTTATGCTGTCATTGTACATTCCCAGTTTAAAGGTCCTGACTCTGTTTTGCAATCATTATCGACGATGACATAGGCTGTTCAGCTGAGCCGACGACGTTACAGCGGAAAAAGAAGTCGAGACGCTATAGTACGCAATAATAGTCCTATAATACCCTACAAAATGTAAATGGAAGTCGGAACATAAAATAAATTAGCATATCAAACTGAATGTCAAGGAGGTTAAGACGAGAAGACAATCTATTACCTGCAATGCGCGAATCTGCCCGTCTTACATATATCCAGAGCCAGTTTGTCACGTGACCAACAGTTAACCATAAGTGAGCAACGTGATGTCATCATTAAATATTTTCCCCATCAGTACACTCTAGAAGGAAATGCTGAAAGCACGAGTTACCAGCGCACTCTAGCACGAAGTGATGGAAACTATAGATAGTGTACCATAAACTGAGGAATGAAATTGAAGAATTAATAAAGCTGGACGTTCCGTACCGTTTAATACATGAGATTTACTATGAATTAAAAAAACACAGATGAAAGAATATAATTACTATTTGACATACGCTATGTTTATGAAACCAATATGGCCACACACTCCCAGAAACAGACGTATATGCTTGAGTTAGTAGTCATAACGGCTGAGCACCTTTGGGTATGTTTGACAATCCCCATTCGATGGCTTCTGAACTCCCCACGAGTCGGGCCGAAGTCTACCAAGCTCGCCTGAGTCTAGTAGAAAGCTGCCAGCTATAGCCACACAGCACCCATTTAAAATACATTGGCCCAGACTCCACACATCATCACTACTTGTATTGCAAAACATCTTTATATACCTTGGTAATTTTCCATCTGGTTCTGTAAGGAGTGGGTCGGGCCACTGGCCTCTCTCACTATCCATTTCCCGGCCCTGCATCGGGCAGTCTTGAGGCCAGTGGTATGTTGATTGGGAGCAGTTATGACACTTAGCAGGGGGGGGGGGCACTGGCCATCTCCTCCCTCCCCTTCCCTGATGGCCCTTCAATAGCACGTGGACCGCTGTACTGTCCGCAGTGGTCATACAACAGGGGGGTGGGGGGGTCCTGTATCCGCAGTCCCACTGTAACCATTGCCGCAGGCTGTTCTTGGTGGCGGGGGTCTGCCGTATATATTCCTACAGTGGGACTTGATGGAATGTCTTGCCGAATGGCTGCAGCTCTTCTCTGATGAGTTTGTGATGTTGGTGATGGTGGCCTTGGGGAAGGGGGTGTATTGCTGGACAGTTCCTGTGCGACAACTGCACCTTGCCTGCAATGAACCACTCTACAGCCTCCTGGTCATGTTATGCTTCCCTGTAGAACTTCACCTGATAACTGGTGTAAGCTCGGTCATCTGCAAAGCGGTGCTCTAGGCGTGCCGCTTACTCCAGACACGGCATGTCGACTCTTTGCCACACGTGCCACTAGCCTCTAGCTTTGCCCCTCAGCCGTTAATTTCCCTGATCTGGTAACCCGTCCACCCAAACCCTATACCTTATAAACTTGCCCTCACACTGCCTTACAAACTGTGCTGGGTTCTCGTGCATGCTGCTGGAGAACTTGCGTAGTGTAAGTTTCACCAGTGTTCCGACCATCCTCTGCAGCGCAGGTACACACGCAGGGAGTTGCCCATGAATGTCACACACTGCTCCCTGTCCACCCATCACTCCTACCGCTCCATTCTTCACAGCTACTGGTGGTTTCACCTCCTGTGCGCAGTCACCTCCTTCCCTCCCACCCTACTGCATGGCGGTCTGGTTGGCAAGCACATGTTTATTGCCACATGTCATCACCCTTCATCAAGTTTAAGTTTCTTGGTGGGTTTCACTGTGCGCACTGTTTAGGACCAGGTCCCATGTCTGTTACTTTTCTGATCACTGGTAGACTTCTCCACACACTGCACAGTCCGTTTTACGTACACGTTTCTTCTTGTGTCAGTTCACCACATGTTCGCTGGTGCCACGTCTCGTCATCTCGTGTATTTTATCCCATGTTTAATGGTTCCATATCCTTTTATTCAATTGAAGCATTTTGTTTTAAGTTTTTGTCTATTAAATTGTTTTTTGTATGCTTACTTCAGAAATAGTGAAATATGGCCCGTTTCTTCACTTGTCTGCATTTGCACATATAAGTGTTTAAATACTATATATGCTATTGGCATCCAGGTCCAGTTTTAGCTTGTAAATGTCTTCCAGGACTTCAAAGACAATTGATAATTACACTAAAGATCAACAAATGTTTCAATCTAACACACATACCTTACTACTCCACAAAATATGTATACATTATCTCTCAGCAGAATTCTCTTAAAATAACACAGAAACAACATCCCGGAGGTTATGTCATTGTGAAACATGTTAGGTCTTGAGTACTGACAAGAAGATCTTTGTGATAGGTTTTGCTAACACAGCAACCACCTGGATTCTTGTGTCACCACAGAATGACATGGCATTGGAAAGGAGAAATTAGTATGCTGGTAAACACATGCAACATAAGCCACAGTATGGGCACAACACGTCACACTGCGGCACATTACAGCACCGTAGCCGAGTACGTTTTCAGAGAATAGTTTTCTGCTCTCCTAACCAGCACAACGGCTCGATATTGTCAAGTTGCACATTTTAAATAACATAAAATATGTGTATAATTTTATAATTATTACATATGATTATTAAATACATTGTTACATACTTGCTGCTCTGCATCTTTTTCATGCCACGTGTTGCTCAAGTGAGCGAATCAGTGTATCATGAGTAAGCGATAACCAGGGGAGCGCACTGAGATTTACAAATGTGAACCGCCGATTTTGTCAGATAAGTCTATCACTGTTCGTTTGCTCCTGACCTTGACCAGATTGCATTTCTGGGGTTATCAATACAAGAATGCTCTGGTCATTGCCCTACACTGTCACAGCGTGACTCTGGTGCAAGGAACCTTCTAGATCAGGCCAGTGGGGCTACTTAAGCCGTGATGGGCCTGCAAGCTACAGTCTAATGTTTGGAGGTTTGTGCAACCTTGAGCACTAGTTGTTTGAAGATAGCAAAGCGACTAGTGGCTGTGAGAGTGGCCAGTGTGAGTGAAGTCTGCGGACTGTGAGCATCGGTAAGTGGAGAGTGAGACTGACGAGCGGAACTATAGATCTGGATGCGTGAGTGTAAGACATTTGGAATTATGACAATAAGCAGATTGAATATGTGTAAATAATGAGTGTGAATTATGTGACTGTAACCGATATTGAGGACTTTATTTAGAATTGAGATAGACATTAAATATTGCACTAACCGAGAATAACAAGAGTAATAGTTTAGATAGGTAGTTTAGTGTTGTAAATTATAGCTAAGTAAAAACATTAAAAATCAAATATTTTTTTTATTAAGACCTCCGTCCTTTACAAACTTGGATAAGCTCTTAGGGGTTTCGCAACAATATAATTATTTTTCAAGGCTACATAATGTAAAATAGCTTAAGTGTAGATTACTCTTATTTTATTCATACTTAGCATTTTTAATCGTCATAAGTTAATTTGGTGCCATAAGTCAACTAAATAAGTATGTTTTCTTTTGTTATGCAGAAATATATAAAATATAATTTAACTGTAGATCAAACACTGGGCTATATAATATATCCAGGGCTGGAAAATGGTTTAATGTTGTTTGGCAGCTTACACACATTAATTGTGTCATTTTCCACTTTTACAAATTTTATCTTCGCAGCTGCTATTTCAAAACAAAAATTATAGAACAATGTAAAATTGGTTTTGAACAAGCATCAGTAGGCCTACATGTGAAGTTCTCCTTAATGTGACACGGACATATAATCGCCAACATAGGGGTAAAGCAACTAATAGCATGGTTCAGTGTAAAACAAATTAAATTTAATATTGTCCAGTTCCCGATTGGGCAGGGAAAACCAGTTTTTTACCAAAATATTTCATGATGTCCTTACAACACATTAGAAGCAAATGTTACATAATTAGCAGACATGTCTTGCTACTCATATAGGAGAAATTATTCAGTTACATTTGACATAAAGGCCAAAATATATTTAGATAAGTACATGTATAATTAGAATATTTTAAGAAAAATACAGTCAAGCACTTTAAAGCCGTTGTCAAACAGATCAGAAACTGATTTTTTCATGTTGTTACTCAAATTCAAGGTATCTGAAAAGTACCAGCCATAGCTGAATATCTCATCTTATAGATATTGTGATTCAGTGTGTTTTAGGTCAATGATGTTCCACGTAATTAACCTATATCCTAATTGACTAAATGCTAACTTAACCCTTAACTTTAAGCAGATCTTCCATTAAAGAAGATCAGTATATCAACATATTAAGTGTAGTTTCCCACATTGTCAGAATCACCAGTTCACAAGTAACATCGTCTGCAAGAAGTGCTTAATTTGGGGAACCTTTTCCTTTTGGCTGCGCGAGCTAAGGGAGCTGACATTTCAGTGCAGCCAGTCGACACAGCCTACAGCCCCGGCTGAACTATGACATATCTGTGGTACCTCTTCTTGTAAGGCATTTGTACAGTGGGAAGACAGCGGAACTGCACCCTTACAGAGCTGCACATACATCTGTCCGAACTGCATGCAACACTTACCACTATAACATTTATTAACATTTTGTAAATTATTCTTACTGTTCATTAAATAATTTATATCGATAGGTAACAGTAGCAACAAAATTCGTCACAGTGGTTGTAGAACAAAGTGATAAAACAAAAGCAAAATTAAGTATTGTACTCAGGTCATCGATATCCAACGCAGTAGTCATCCAAATGGAGTGAGAACACAGGGTCTTGAATCCTGTGCCTGAAATCACATTTGCTGTATAGCAACATTTTTCTGGCTTCTCTTTATCCAATTATATTCTTCTAGGATGCTAAAGCGAGAATATTTTCAGTACTTAATGCCTGTAGACATGACAGTATATTCTAATATTTCTGTTGTATGTGATGTGCCGCTAGCGCCACTAGTGTTTTGGATTGAAACGCCATCTATAACTGTGATCGGCAGTGCACTCGTGCGCGCGCTTGGTTTCCCTCCTTCATCCTCTTTGCCTGCCTTCCTTCTTCCTTGGTTCCCCTACTCCTTGGCGTGCATCTTTAATTTTATTGGCCACTAATTTCAATTTAAAGCCTTGCACGAGCCGTAGCGTGGCTTCTACTGCTACTACTTCGTCTGCTTCTGCTGCTATGTCCATAACCGCTTTGTGCTTGACCAGCTACTCTGGGTCCTGTTGGCATGCTCCCAAATGTAGTGCGTCGATGAAGTGTAACAGAGCGATGGGGCACCTGTTCAAACGGTGAGTCGTGAACTTGCAGAAGTATTTTACTGTAGTTTTTAATGTATTTGTAATTAATTGTGTTTTGTAGTTTTTGAGTATTTAGGTATGCAGTAGTTTGCTAGTTTTTTCAAAATTCTGGTTTTGGTTGCCAAAAAAATGTATATTTGGATTACCTATAGTTTGTGTCTGCTGTTTCGTTCCATGGTTTTAAGGGGTTGTATTTGTCCCTCGCCGCCCAATATATGTTTTAAGTCCTTCTTGTATGGACGCGCATTAATTCACGACTCACTCGTGGACGTTTTAAATGTTTATAATTCTTGAATAATTTTTTACCGGTGAGAGCTCTGGATGTGTCTATCAGACCGCCTATCACTGTATTGGTTTTCAATTGTTTTAAAAATTATTTTTAGGGAACGAGGGCTTTTTTTCAAAGTCAGTGTGACTGCCCTCGTCCCAGTAAATTAATGTTATGTAAATTTTAATATCTATGTTTAATTGTAAAGAACATCTCCTAAATACTTGTAATTTTTTTAATGCTCTTTCTGTCTAAAGAATACATGTCAAATCTAGTCAATGAGTTAAATGATAATATATATATATATTNTTTCTGTCTAAAGAATACATGTCAAATCTAGTCAATGAGTTAAATGATAATATATATGTATTTTTTTTTTTGCAATCTTTTGTAAGCTTCATGAATAAAGGGAGTTGTAATGGTATTTCTTTGTGTTCATAATTATGTGTGTTGGCACAGTGTAAAAAGAGAATATGTACATTTTTATTTGGGCTGTATTATCTGTATTAATTTTTTCTGATATTGTGTTTGCAGAATGTGCAAGAGGTCATACATTCCTTTCCACAAATGAAGAAGTAATGATGTGTGAAGAGTACAGTGAATTGTCCAGACATGTGGATAATCCGGAATCAGCCTGTTCACCTGGTTTCTCAGTTCAGTCATCACAGCCAGAGAAGTCAAGGTTGACAACAGAGATGACAGACAACGTCACAAGACAACTGGTGTATAAGACAAGATCTTTGGGGATTGCTAAAAATACCACTGGTTCAGCAGATACAGAAAAACCTTTCCAGTGTTCATTACAGTTTGCTCAATTCTCTCATAATAGTTCTCTCAACTTGCACACAAGAACACACACTGGTGAGAAGCCTTTTCAGTGTTCAATATGTTCTGCTAAATTTAGTTCCAAGGGAAATGTTAAGCTACACATCAGAACACACACTGGTGAAAAGCCTTTTCAGTGTTCAACATGTTCTGTTAAATTCTTTTATAAGAGTGCTCTGAACTTACACATGAGAACACATACTGGTGAGAAGCATTTTCAGTGTTCAATATGTTCTGCTAAATTTAGTTCCAAGGGAAATGTTAAGCTACACATCAGAACACACACTGGTGAAAAGCCTTTTCAGTGTTCAACATGTTCTGTTAAATTCTCTCATAAGAGTTCTCTGAACTTACACATGAGAACACATACTGGTGAGAAGCCTTTTCAGTGTTCAATATGTTCTGCTAAATTTAGTTCCAAGGGAAATGTTAAGAGACACATCAGAACACACACTGGTGAAAAGCCTTTTCAGTGTTCAACATGTTCTGTTAAATTCTCTCATAAGAGTTCTCTGAACTTACACATGAGAACACATACTGGTGAGAAGCCTTTTCAGTGTTTAATATGTTCTGCTAAATTCTCTCAAAAGTATGCTCCGAACTTACACTTGAGAACACATACTGTTGAGAAGCCTTTTCAGTGTTCAATATGTTCTGCTAAATTCTCTTATAAGAGTGGTCTGAACTTACACATGAGAACACACAGGTGAGAAGCCTTTTCAGTGTTTAATGTGTTATGCTAAATTTTCTCAAAAGTATGCTCTGAAATTACACATGAGAACACATACTGGTGAGAAGCCTTTTCAGTGTTTAATATGTTCTGCTAAATTCTCTCATAAGAGTGCTCTGAACTTACACATGAGAACACACAGGTGAGAAGCCTTTTCAGTGTTTAATGTGTAATGCTAAATTCTCTCAAAAGTATGCTCTGAACTTACACTTGAGAACACATACTGGTGAGAAGCCTTTTCAGTGTTCAATATGTTCTGCTAAATTCACTCGAAAGGAATCTCTAAACTTTCACATGAGAACACATTCTGGTGATAAGCCTTTTCAGTGTTCAATATGTTCTGCTAAATTTAGTTCCAAGGGAAATGTTAAGCTACACATCAGAACACACACTGGTGAAAAGCCTTTTCAGTGTTCAACATGTTCTGTTAAATTCTCTCATAAGAGTGGTCTGAACTTACACATGAGAACACACAGGTGAGAAGCCTTTTCAGTGTTTAATATGTTATGCTAAATTCTCTCAAAAGTATGCTCTGAACTTACACTTGAGAACACATACTGGTGAGAAGCCTTTTCAGTGTTCAATATGTTCTGCTAAATTCAATTTTAAGAATTGTTTTATCCATTTCATTGTGACATATGGGTGAAAACTTGTTTTGTGTACATAGTTGAACAGATACTGTAGGTAATATTTATGATTGATTCATGCAATTGGATTTATTTTAACATATAGTTGGAAATCTTTTATAATAAATTGCATGTAATTTATTGATTAGTCTATGGAAGATAATTTTAACATTCTATTTTAATAAATAGAACTTGTTCATACTCTCTTTGCATTGTAATTGCCCCAGCCTAACAGTAGGTTCTATTTAATTATTTGAACCAACTATCCATGTTATAGGGCTTAATATTAAAATCTATTATGAAATGAATATCATTTTTAATAACAAATTGTTGGGTTAAATTTTCTTAAATTTGAAAATTATTTAATTACTATAGTATTGTCACATTGATATAGTGTTTTGTAAGTTATACTTAGTACATATTTAATGTTTCCTATTTGATAGCTCGATGGCACACAGGTTTTTTAATGTTCTTTGACAGTGTTAGATATGTAGATGACCTTGCCACAACAGCACTACTTCGCGATAGCATGTTTAAGCAGGGCAGACATGTACGTCCCACTACAAATTTCTGTCAATTTCTGTGAATAGGATGTCTCAAAGAGAGATAGCACAATTTATTTAGGCACACCAGACATGATTAAAAAGAGGGCGGAGAGCTGCGAATAGTTATTATTTTAGTTTAAAACTTGCTTAGATGGACAGGCATTATTACGTCTCCATCACGGAAATATAATTAAATTTCTTCAACCCAGACATCATGGGATGTTCCGCCAACTTAGCCAACCTTAGGTGCGAAACAAACTGAGTGAACAAGAAGACTTCAGGAGAACTACAGTTCATGCCAGATTTTGAGACTGTCTATGGTTTTCACAATTACTGTTATAAAATCAAAACACCTATTTTGACTCCTAAAAATAACTTTAAATTGTGTGTTTCATGTGAAGTTAGAAAGGAATTGTGTCTGGCTTATGCAACCTTCATACATCCTTGCACCTCCCTCACGTGACCAACATAATTTCTTAATAAAATATTTTAATATTTTTTATTTTAATAGACAGTTTTTTTCCAAATCAAAAGGCATCTGAGAAACATATATAATCCTCCATTTATTGCCAATAATAAGAAAAAAATAGAGCAATGCAAAGTATTATCAAGAATTATAAGTTCAGATTTATGTGTCTGGTGTAAACCAATTTTTTTTAAATTTTTTAAATTCCATAGTTAGGTGTATTCCAAACAAACTAATACCCCATATGTGTGTACTCTATGTGCCAGTATCGTCAAAAATGTTAAAAATATTGTTCACCAGTAATTTTTACTGAGTCCTGTTTCTGTGGCTTATTGCCTGAAAATCAGGGGGTTTGTTATTTATATATTAATTTATTATAATAAAGATGCATCTTCTGAGTAAACTGGTATTCTGGAAGGCATATACGACACTGTTTTGTTGCCATATACTATGCGCACAAAGAGAGTGTTACTCATAGCAAACGTCAAGTGAGATCTTAAGGGAAAGTCAGAGTACGTGGAGTTTAATTAATAATTACTTAAGGTCATAAAGAAATATAACTTAATAAACATATTTATTCGCTTTTGTTTAAAAAAAAACAGGTATTTTAAATAAAATATTAATCACTTCAAAAGATAGACTACTGCCAAAATTCGGCTTGAAGAGGTATGCTTCAGCCACCCTGGGGTGAAATATGGAACAGCTAAGTGTGACTTGCTTTACTCCCTATACATGATAGACGAGTGGGAGATGGTTGCCTAGCAACCACCGTGGCATCCCTGCACCCTCCGTCTCATGACCAACCATGTAATGATAAAGGAACCTGTGGAATGACTGCCGGCTACTTCGCCGTATCCTCTCCCCGCCCTTGAGAAAGCTGTGCATCTTAAGGGCACCAGCCAATCAAAAGTCTGACTGGGAGATGAGTTGTGGGATTGTGAACTCAGTTCTGCTTTGAACAGTAAGCACTTAGCTTGTGAGAAGAAGCAGAATTGGCACTGTGCTCCACGCATCTGCGTCAGCCGGGTGGAGAAACAGATTGTGGAGGTAGTTAGTCCACCAGACCCCCACCAAAGAGTCTGCTTGGCCATAATCCTCACTGCAGGTATCGCCACAAACAACAAAGAGGGGGCAAAAAGAAACAGTGTCTGTCATTGGCCTTCGCGCTCATGGCCTTGTGAGGTGAGTGCCCTCACAAGAACAGTTCTGAAATTAGCTGGTAGTGGGATCAAGAGTACAAGAACCAAGAGAGGGAGGTGCTGGACATGCATATTGCAAGAGTGCGAGTGTGCTGGACTCGCATATTGCAAGAGTGCGAGTGTGCTGGACTTGCATATTGGAAAAGTGCGAGTCCGCTGGACTTACATATTGCAAGAGTGTGAGTGTGCTGAAACTTGCATATTGAAAGAGTGCGAGTGTGTTGGACTTGCATATTGCAAGAGTGCGAGTGTGCTGAAACTTGCATATTGCAAGAGTGCTAGTGCGCTAGACTTGCATATTGCTAGAGTGCGCTAGACTTGCATATTAGAAGAGTGTGCTGGNCTGGACTTGCATATTGCAGGAGTGCAAGTGTGCTGGACTTGCATATTGTAAGAGTGCGAGTGTGCTGGACTTGCATATTGCAAGA
>NQII01000811.1:0-21073 GCA_002778355.1 Clitarchus hookeri
ACCGAGCGTTACACTTTTTCATAAGTGACTCCCAGCCGCAACCTAATTTAAGACGTTGTCACGTCAACAAATAACTATATAACGTCACTAATCGTGTGCTCGATATCAGGGTATATTAAGGGAATCAGGTATGGGAAGATACAGCATTTATTTTGTTAACAGTTTCATTTATATTTCAGAGAACTTGCCCTGAGATTTTGCTTGGATAAATTTTATTTTTTCACTTGTTTGTAATCTTTAAAGGTTTATGAGTCCACCCATCATCCAGGCTGTAGGAGATTGGCAACGTCACAGTTCAGCAAAGTCACAGTTTCNTTCACTGCAATACTATGAGTGAATTTCCCTCCAAGAAGTACTGTTTTGAATTGTTTCCAGTGATAGACTCTATAACAAATAACTATATAACGTCACTGATCGTGTGCTCGATATCAGGGTATATTAAGGGAATCAGGTATGGGAAGATACAGCATTTATTTTGTTAACAGTTTCATTTATATTTCAGAGAACTTGCCCTGAGATTTTGCTTGGATAAATTTTATTTTTTCACTTGTTTGTAATCTCTAAAGGTTTATGAGTCCACCCATCATCCAGGCTGTAGGAGATTGGCAACGTCACAGTTCAGCAAAGTCACAGTTTCNTAAAGGTTTATGAGTCCACCCATCATCCAGGCTGTAGGAGATTGGCAACGTCACAGTTCAGCAAAGTCACAGTTTCGTTGTCACAAATAGGCCTAATTATGAAAGAAAATTTCGAAAACGCCTCAAGTATTCTGTAGTTATTTGCTTTGCCCTTCAGTATATTATGTAGTCTATGATGATGACAAAATTTTAGTTTGGACGTATAAATGTGTATTTCGTGCTTTTCTTTAAAGCTTTACACGAGTTTCACCACGCATTCGCTCGATAAACGCTGGGTTGTGGTAGGAATGGAAAAGCACGGAGATTCTAGAGACAAGAAGACGCAAAATAATTTCTAGAGATACAAACATATCCGTTAATTTGCATGTAAATATGTACGTTTTTTAATTTTCTGAAATGAATGTGTTGTGTAAAATTTCATGTAACTGCTGTCTCAGTTGTTCAACAACGTGTGTGTGTGTGTGTGAGTGTGTGTGTGTGTACTCTCTCTCTCTCTATCTATCTATATATTTCTGTATCTCTATCTTTCTGTCTGTCTATCTCTGTCTCTCTTTTCCTCGGTTTCTCTAATTATTTATCTATATTTCTCTGTCTCTCTCTCTCTTTCTGTATCCTTATCTGTATATCTCTTTCTTTCCTTTTTTTCTCTTTCAACCTGATTGTATTATTTTCAGTTTTCAGGTTTTAATAGTATGCATTCCATTCTTATAATTACTGTATATTGAGTTTCAATACATTCTGTTTTATCAATTCTTAAGAGTTTCATAACTCTACATGCTACATTGTCCTTGATATATCCTACAAATTGGTCGTTTTATTAACACATTCTTACCCTAACTTCGTTCTTAATGAGTAAAAGTGGTTGTAGTTTCAAATCTATTTCGGTCTCGTGGGTGGTGGGCAAATTTTCACAATTCCAAACCTTCTCAAACACGGGGCGACGGCTGCTGTACTGTCTTGTGATGCAGAAAAAACTCAAATAAGTTTCATTATGGTGAAACTGTTTTTAAAGAAGTGTAAATTAACCCTGTCATTGCAACGTTAATTTGTGATTTCTTCGGTCGCTAATTAGCANAACTGTTTTTAAAGAAGTGTAAATTAACCCTGTCATTGCAACGTTAATTTGTGATTTCTTCGGTCGCTAATTAGCAATTTATTGATACGTACTGTACTAATCTGGCAAATAACTTGTTTCATTATGACAACCAGTAAGCTGTAGTCTTTGTACTTGATGATCAGTGACATGAACCATTCTAACGTAGTGCATTAGCATGGTTTAGGAATCAGTTCCCCACAAGGAAGATCATTTGTCACTTAGTCTCGCAGGGTAAAGTACTGGTCAAATATTAGCTACCTGTGCAACATGTTGACGATTGTCTACAATGGGCATGAAAGGATTAACAATAAAAATGAAGCTTTTTTCCTTGAGTACAGCGAGAATAAAAATGAGAGTGTTAAAAAGTGTGTGCAAACTAGTCAGATCACGTGAAGTCATTCATGATGCAGGTACTGTTCCTAATGCATTAACGGTGACAGATTATATTTTAAATCAATCTCCGATGTTAGAAATCGAGAAGCGATCATGCCAGTAAGTCCATGCATTGGATCAAGGCAGTGTATGCGATACTCGTAGCAATAACGTTGTACGCAAATAAGAGAGAAAGTAGCTAAGATAACAAGTATTTTCTTTAAAAGTATAACATGTGAATTATTCTTCACCCAATAGCGTTTTTTTTATGCAGATTAGGTAATAAATTACGCAACGTTTTTTATTTCGTGAAAATGAACAGATTAAAATTAACTATTTTCATTTTACTAGGGGGGAGGGAGGAAATACACGTCAGCAAATTCTCGTTAAATGCCAAATAATTTGAAATCTTAGATTACATTGAAAAAGTGCACATTTTAAGAAATCATAAATTCTATGATAGCGAATCTTTTGTATGTTAGTGGAGTGGAGAGATTTGGGCGGCTCTTAACATCAAGGTCTTGAAAGCAGATGTTTTATTTTAGTCAGTAGCCTTGCACATTGTAAATTTAAATAAATTGTTAATATTCGAATTTAAAGATTGTTTATAATTGCACACAAGTTGATTTCAGATCAAAGTATGTTTCGTAAATACATAGGTTATATACTTTTAATTAATTAATAACATTTCCATTTATCCTATATTGTCATGAGACAAGAGACTTCATAAATATACTGTTTTAACCGCGTGCTTATAAATGAAAGTTAATGTGTTTACAGTCCCTAGAAATCAAATGAATTTAAAATTTGAGAACTATTTTAATACATCAATTTAAACTAAACGTGCAATATGACGACAATTGTGAGGTTGTTACTCCTCCACCAATCAATAGATTGAAATTAACATATTTAATTTGAGATACATTTCATTTTTTTCCAAAATTATATTTTTAGTCAGTTATGCTATTTTTTAGGCTATAATTTAGACTTCAGTTTTCTGAATAGTGTTTAATTAAAACCGAGCAACTGCATAACATTCATTGTTTTTATTTTAATTACAAAATTAAAGATTTATGAATCTATACGTAAGATTTGTATACAAAATATGTACAGAAATTAATTTTACATTATGTTTTGCAATAACTATAATTGTAAATATAGAAGCCTATATTACCTACCGTACTCAATTATCACAAAAAATATATACGAAGTTGAAAACTTACCTAACTTTTAACATAATAAACTACTTAAATAAGTTTTGTAATTCAACTATTACGTAATTGTTAAACTATTGTAACACTTATGGAAGATTAAATAGTTATGCTAATCTAGAAGACGATCACCGAACCCCTCCTTGCGTAATATCTTCCCCAGGCGAACAGTTATATGCGACAGTATTTGAGCTCTTATATAAGATATAATTCATATAAATACTGTATATATATATATAATACTGGGGGAAAACTGGATTAACGAGGTTTTAGAAGTAAGCAGAAGTAAGAAGTAACGCATATTCGTTTATTCTAAGTTATTTAAATTACAGGTGTAGAAATAAAAAACAATCCTCATTTCAAGGTTTTTTTTTATTTTTATTTTATTTGTATGTTAAACAGTTAGTCTGAGATAAAGTTTCCTTCAGACAGTAACGGGACATCAAAATAAATAACAGTATTTGCGTTTCAAATACCTAGATCCTGTAAGTAAATTTGTTAGGATCTAGAAACTACGAGCGTTGTGGACTCGTTGCGCTACCTATTATGTGCTGCGTGTGACGTGATCACTTCGACTTTCCCCGCAGGATGGCAGCACAGGACAATGACCACGTTCAAAGGAACATCAGATTAAAGCCTGCGAAACTCTGGTTTGGCTACATTTCAAAACATGCCGCAGTTGGAATAATACCCGGTTACTTAAATTTTGGCCCAATGCTACAGTCTTTCACACCCCGCCATTTTCTTATATGTTTCCGGTGTCAGATTTTAGCGCATTTGGCCACTGAGCATTTGACGTATAATTTGTCCTCAGTGCTAACAAATTAGTTTTAATGTAATTTGCTACAAACCGCTCTAAAATACACAATAATGTATAGTTAAAATTCANTACAGGAGCCATCATCTTTCCCTCTCCTGCTACTTGCGTAACTTTTCTTAACACTTTATTTAGCTTTCCCGATTTTCAGATATTCAGAGCTACTTATCTCTAAAGAAGAATGATATGCAAAAGAAATGCTCTGTGACAAATCTTAGCGCTTGATTTTGGTGTTTCAGTTATTTAATTGTAGTAGGTAGCTTTGAGGTCCGTTATTGCCGTCTGCAGAAATGCTTGAGTGGTTCAAATGTATCATTGAAGAACGGATGCCCACCGGATGCTCCTAAATTATTATATGAACTTCTAAATTACAGAATGAGGACAATAGCGGTTACCGCCTCTTTTTGCCAGACGTATTTTTCAACAAAGTTCGGGAATTATTTGAAAATGCTGATTTATGCGAGTATGTGTGTATACACATATATATGTTACAACAAATCATAAAATAGTGGAAAATATCCCTTTCATTCATACATTGCTAGTGGTGGATAACGTTCGTCCACGGTCATACATCATACAGACGATATTTCTTGGGTAGGTAGTATATAGCAAATACTTTACATGGAAATGCCACAGATTGCACTGAGAACACTTTCCTCCCTCATTTTGACATGCTCCTGGGTGAAAAAAAAAATATTTACAATAACAAAAAAGGTTTTATTATTTCCCATTAGCAAAAAACTGCATGAAGCGTTTTTTTTCTGAATCATGGAGTTTTTTTAAAAGAAAAAATTTGATTACTATATTATATCTACGAAACAATGCTACAAAGTTTAACCAAATCTATTATGCTGGCTGCATCCTGTATTACAATTATCAAATGTGTCTACACGTAGCCTCTTTTTTCCACAATTTTGTAAGATAGCTCCACTTTCATGCCATATCTCGGGAAACAACTGATTCCCACCAAATTTTGGCAAAGTTTTTCTACAGTAGGTTATGTAAACTTATGTTTTATAAGTAGGACAGACACTTATTTTTCAAAATGATGGAAATATAAATTTTTTTTTTATAAAACATGTTCCTTATATATCATTCTTAAATTAAAACCTACGTCCTCAGATTAACTTGCATGCATATTTAGAGGAAAGTAGGCTAATTAGTTAAATTGGCAACTTCTTAATTTTTTACTTTATCAAAGAATGATTGTAGTAAGAATCAGTTTTACCAATACTGATTAGCTCCAAGATTAGTAGTCATCGTTCCTTCTTTGGCTGAAAATGTGTTGCAAGAGCTTGCGTTAGGGCTAGTCACAAGCAATTTTATATTTTAAGCCTTCCACCATGACACACTTGGCTAATCATTTATCCTGTTGGTTAGTGAATATGAAAAACAGGTATAATTGGATGAAAATATTCCGAGAGTGCATTTATTTTATAGATCAGTTAATACTTTTATTAGTTTTTACTTGAGATAATGTATTAATTCAGTGACACAGAAAAAATAATCCTGACAAGTGCCTTGATAATACAATGTGAATATTGACCTGCAACGTCAGGTTATTTATTGATTTATATTTATTACTTCCTATGAGTGTTTTTACAGCTGTGGCCTTACCCTTGATTGTAACATATAAAGATATCAAATATTGTAGGCCTACTAGAAAGTTCAGGTACACAGGTTTCTTGTTCCGTCTTCATTCCTTGGGAATGCTACCGAGTATGTCAGTATTTTTTGCAGCTTGCGAACCGAGTAATTAATTTCATAATTAATCCAAAACACTTAAACTATATGTACTATCATTCAGGAAAGCAGTCATTCTCAAATTATTTTATAAATAAGTGTAATTTTTAAAATGAAAAATTTTAAGAGGTGTTTGCTTATTTCGATCAAAAATAAACAACGTTTAGACACAAATTGTAACATTATGAATTAGTTTTTCTTAATATACAAAGTAAATAAAATGTGTAGTTATAACTGAAATATCTCGTGTGTTCCCAACATCGAAGTTTGTAAGCCTCAAAATTTTTTGGCTTACAGGAGCTTCACTCGAGAAAGAACTTTTGATTCTGATTTTTTACAAAGAGTAATTAAAAAGCTCGCAGCATTATATCAATAACTGATAACTTGAAGTATTGCAAACTATGCAGAGTAGAAGCAGAGTAAATGTTCTAAAAAAAATTAGTTATCACATAAAGGATTATGCCCGAGTGTAGTTCGAGCGAAACAAATATAGATACATCTCTGTACCTAACAGTAAAAATAACACGAAATATTATTTCATTGTTTTCATGGTGTTCTCATGATTTTACAAGAACACTTCGACTCATCAACTAACATTTTCTTGTACAAAAATACAACATTTCTTGTATTACTTCCCTAATGATCACGAAGGAATATAAATAATGTAAACCATGAAAGAACATTTGACTGGGATGACTTTGAACTCGACACTTTACTGGCTGACAGACGGCCAATCATGAGCGTTGTACAGTACGGTGTGTCTGGTACGATGTGGGCCAATAAGACAGGGGTAAGTGGGAATACAGAGACCAAAATAGCTCGTGTTCCTGGAGTGGTTGATACAGATGGTTTACTTCGAGCTTCTCTTGAATATAAGTATGTTCAGGCCTCACAATTTTACATTTCGGCAACACAAATAAACGTGCCGAGGCAGATCAGTGAACTTTATTAAAGTTAACAATAAACACTCAATGAGCTTGCTAATAGTAATTAACATTTTAATCTGTTTTAAAGTTTGCTACGTATTACCTGTAGTACATCGAGGAAAATTTTTAGCAACCAATTTACAGTTACTTTTTGTGACTACGAAAAAAATGCAGGTTCATCTATGTAGCAGTTAACACGTGTAATCACATTCAGATGCTGCGAGAAGAAATAGAATAGAGTCATTGTGAATCCATCTGCATAAGTAGTACACACGTGAAATTAATGCGCTTAAAACAATATTAAAAGTCACGGAACTTACAATTGACGTTATTATAATGCGTATTTTTATGATTCAGTAAAGGCGGACAAGCGTAGCGAACTGCAGAGACGCGTCGGTATCCAGGCCAGGCGAGGAATCCAAAACAAATTACAAATATAAATAGTCGCCATTCAGGGTGGCGACTATTTCAAACTGGTTTTGGTACTCCCNCACATAAAGGATTATGCCCGAGTGTAGTTCGAGCGAAACAAATATAGATACATCTCTGTACCTAACAGTAAAAATAACACGAAATATTATTTCATTGTTTTCATGGTGTTCTGATGATTTTACAAGAACACTTCGACTCATCAACTAACATTTTCTTGTACAAAAATACAACATTTCTTGTATTACTTCNTGATTTTACAAGAACACTTCGACTCATCAACTAACATTTTCTTGTACAAAAATACAACATTTCTTGTATTACTTCGCTAATGATCACGAAGGAATATAAATAATGTTAACCATGAAAGAACATTTGACTGGGATGACTTTGAACTCGACACTTTACTGGCTGACAGACGGCCAATCATGAGCGNAACCATGAAAGAACATTTGACTGGGATGACTTTGAACTCGACACTTTACTGGCTGACAGACGGCCAATCATGAGCGTTGTACAGTACGGTGTGTCTGGTACGATGTGGGCCAATAAGACAGGGGTAAGTGGGAATACAGAGACCAAAATAGCTCGTGTTCCTGGAGTGGTTGATACAGATGGTTTACTTCGAGCTTGNGGGTAAGTGGGAATACAGAGACCAAAATAGCTCGTGTTCCTGGAGTGGTTGATACAGATGGTTTACTTCGAGCTTGTCTTGAATATAAGTATGTTCAGGCCTCACAATTTTACATTTCGCCAACACAAATAAACGTGCCGAGGCAGATCAGTGAACTTTATTAAAGTTAACAATAAGCACTCAATGAGCTTGCTAATAGTAATTAACATTTTAATCTGTTTTAAAGTTTGCTACGTATTACCTGTAGTATATCGAGGAAAATTTTTAGCAACCAATTTACAGTTACTTTTTGTGACTACGAANTACATCGAGGAAAATTTTTAGCAACCAATTTACAGTTACTTTTTGTGACTACGAAAAAAATGCAGGTTCATCTATGTAGCAGTTAACACGTGTAATCACATTCAGATGCTGCGAGAAGAAATAGAATAGAGTCATTGTGAATCCATCTGCATAAGTAGTACACACGTGAAATTAATGCGCTTAAAACAATATTAAAAGCCACGGAACTTACAATTGACGTTATTATAATGCGTATTTTTATGATTCAGTAAAGGCGGACAAGCGTAGCGAACTGCAGAGACGCGTCGGTATCCAGGCCAGGCGAAGAATCCAAAACAAATTACAAATATAAATAGTCACCATTCAGGGTGGCGACTATTTCAAACTGGTTTTGGTACTCCCNGAATCCAAAACAAATTACAAATATAAATAGTCACCATTCAGGGTGGCGACTATTTCAAACTGGTTTTGGTACTCCCACCATGAAATATGGCCATCGTAAGGGACGGACTTAGTTGAGACCTACTTCCCCACTCCTGGCTGCGCGGCAACCAATGCGGAGAAGCTGCTGACTATCCTCCGAGGTCGCTGTGATGGTGACCACTCGTACTGCTTCACCACTTTTCTCGGCTGCAGGCGTGATGGTCGTGGAGCTCTGTTCATGAATAAAATCCTGCCACTACTTCAGTACACTCATTTCCTGTTTAATTTCGTTCTCTACACTGTCCATCCTTCCACTGACACTGCCCATTCTGTAATTTACTCTGTTCACTAATTCATTTGTGCTGTCCATTATTTTATTTACACTGTTAATTTTCTCGTCCACGCAGTCAATTCTCGTATTCACTAACTCGTTAATGCCCTTTATGTTCCTGTCTCCATTCTCATTTACACTATTTGCAGTTTCGATTACGGAAGGGCTAATTTGGATATTTACAGTTTCATTAAAACTTTCTTTCACACCACTAATTTTGTCATCAAGTCTGTTAACACTTGCACTCATATTAACCATTTGGCTACCCAGCCCCTTAATTAATGCTCGCAGTGCTTACATTTCTGCAGACATTTTTCTAGTTAACATTCACTGAGATGGTTGTCCAAAACAGTCTTAATATTATGCTTACAACTGCTACAATTAAATTAATTAGTTTTAAAATTACTCATTACTTGCCTATAGTATAACTTATTTTCAATTAAATGCTTTTGTCCAACTTCTGACACCAGTCCTACAAGGATGGCTGTGGGGCGTATCTTAGTTCGTGCGGGATGGAGGTCTTAACAAAAAGAAAACTAAATTATATTTCTAATTTATTCACGCATCTATTATTTACAGCAATAAATTGTCTGTCTCTAGTATTACTCTTTTTATTTAACAGTGAGCGCAATATTTAATATATATTTCAACTCTAATTAACGTTCTTCTCAATGTCTCGGTTTGGTTACAGTCAATTAACACACACTCATCTTTAACACGTGTTCAGTATATATGTTGCAACCATTTGTAATGTCTTTCACTCCCGCATCTAGTCCAATAGTCCAGCCTGCTAGTAACTCACTTCACTGCTTGATACTCGCAGTCACAGATTTCCCTTCCGCTGGTCACTTCTCTCACTGCTCGTCGTCTATCGCTCGGAGCTCAGTCACTCATTCACTCATCAACTACTTGGCTCGGACGCCTGTCACACATTTATATCGTTCGCCCTGACCATCTGGAAGTTTCAGCATACACCAAGTCATGCTGAGAAAATGAGGTCAATAATCCAGAGCATTCTTCAGATAAACGCAGAAATCAATACAACTATGGTCAGCAGCGCGCGCCACAAAAGGGATGATCGTGTTGGATCGCTTTTTGTAACAGATACGTGGTTCGCTTGCCTGCGATTCCAAACATTCCATTGACTTGCTGCCCCGTTATCATCACTACTCTGTTCTTCTCTTCCTCCCGCTCGTGCGGGGCGAGCCAAGGTCAGCGGTGCAGGCCAGCGACACATAACAATACATATGAAAAATATATTAGAAACAATTTTCGCGATTCGTTGTAGATGATGCTGTAAATGGTGCAAAGTAGATTACCTTAGATTAGATCGGTTGTAAACGACCACGTTTCATTCCACAGGGAATCCGCGATACAAACTACTACGTTTGTGTCTTAAAGATTTTGTTCAACTTGTATACCGCACTGTCTCTGACGATACATAACTTATATATATTTATCGTTCTAATTATGTACGTTTTACCATATGGTAAGTGAATCTGTAATGAAGAATGAGGTATCCCATTTGCAATTGCAATGTTTTTTCTGGCGTCACACAAGGGGACTCACCGAAAGCAAGTACCCCGATGATGGGTGAGAAGGGGACTCACTGCAAACATTTATTACATCCGCATGTGGCGAAACATTACAAGTTATGTTTCGTCAATATTGATGCATAATGCATTGCATCATTGGGATTCCCCTTGCAAAAATTACTAGAAGCTTACCCACTTCTCGTTGTCTGTAGCACCATTTATCATAAATTAACAGCATATTAAAGACACATACGTGGTAGTTTGTATCGCGAAATCCTTGTGGTGAAACGAAACGTGGCGGTTCCCAATTGATGTAACCAAAGGTAATTTACTTTGCCCCATTTACAGCGTCATCTACAAATAATCGCAAAAAAAAAACTGTTAGTATTAATTTTTTCGTACGTATCGACTTAGTTTCAATTTGTTATTTCAACGTTACCCTTCCCCCTCTCCGACCAGCCCCCCGATGGAGAGACGATGAACTAACTTTTGCGGGTGGGTTGAATTTTCCCCTCGAAAATAGTGAAAGTTTACTGGAACACTTTTTGTCTTCCGGCGCATATATTTCGCTTTACTCCGTAGTCTCAGGTTAAATTGATCATTTGGTATAAAACGTATTTTCTGGATGTTACATGCACAACAAGTAGTTGAGAGTACTTCATATTCTAGCCGTTATTATTTTTCTTTTCAATGAAGAAGATTCGTGTAAAATCCCTAATATCTGCACAAGTAAAGAAGATAAGTAATATTTTTCTGTGATTTGATTTTTCCAGTTTGTTGAATGTCTGGCAAAACTTAGGATTGCATTACACAGAATCGGGTGGTAAATTCAAAATGCATAAAAGTATGGAAAACACTTGCTTATCTTTAGGTAATGTGACTTGAATCTCAAGCCACAACGAGGTGTCCACTCGTGCTTAAAACGAATATACAAAAAAAAAACTTTCAAAAATCATATATATATATATTTTTTTTTTTTTTTTTTTTAATAAACTATTTTTTCGTTTGTAAGATTACTTCACACAGTCTTACATAACTGCACAGATAATTTGTAAAGCTATAAATTATTTCATTATCTACTACTTATATTCTGAAATTATACTGGTGAAATCATCATGTTTTCTGAGTTATGTTATCTGCATAATTTTCGACAGCACTAATTTTTCTTAACAAAACATTTAAAAAGATGCTTATTAAAATGTATAAAAACTAAAATCACAACCGTAATCACATGCTATCGTTATTACATAAGGCGTTTAACTTACGTAGAAAACTGTCAGAATTTAGCTCTTTAGCACGAAAATCCACAGAGCATTGTAAAAATAACTGCCAGATGTGCACTAATAAAACAGCAAGTTTTAACATTATTATAACTAATGTAAAAGCAGAAATCATTAAAAATCATTGGAACTTTTACTGAACCTTTAAAGGTAGTAACTTGTTTTGAATGCAAAATTTCTATTATACTGAGATTTGAAACTCATGTCTTCTTTTACGTCATAATTCTCATCTCAAAGTGAGTTTGTACTTACGGATAATTTTTTCTTAAGTTTACAATTTTGGTTTTTCTTTAAATTCGCTTTAAGCTTTCTTTTGATTGTGTATGATTTGTCCTCTTATTAAGAGAATATTATGTCGGGCTTCTACCATAACGTGATTTGTAATCGAAACATTAAACAAAGTATGTGTAGTGGAAATAACCTCACACAAAAGAAATTAATATAAGTCACTCTGTCTTAGTTAATATCTGCAGAGAAATCTCGACAAATTTAGTAAAGATACATTGATTATATAGTTATGTGGTTATCTACTTTGAAGTTAACATCTCTTAAGTAGGTGTGCAAAAAAATGTTTTGAATGGTACGGGCACAAAAATAACCAAACGGAATACAGGTGGGTGATATTTTTCGTTATAAAAATACTTTTAGTTAACCTTGAAGCTGACAATTCGAACGAAGCCTATAACAGCGAAATCTTGGTAGAGATATCCAACGCCTCAGCTGACAACTGCAAATCCTTGGAAGTACGAGATAGTCTCGGAGACTATCTATCTAGTTCCCAGGACCCAGAACCTCCAACATTTAAGGTAGCGCCGTATAACAGCAATGCAAGTAAACCTACCGGACATTCGACGTCATTGTCGTCGTATTTCTTATGTTCATAACACACCGAGTAATGTAGAGCAGTGGTAAACCTTCGAACTCGCTTTCGGGAGAGCCTGCGTTTGATTTCCGGTCTGGCCATCCTGATTTCTCTTTTTTTTATGGTTTAGTGTAATCACTACAGTCAAATCCCAGGATTGTTTCTTGCTCTAGGCCATGACCGATTCCTTCCCCGCATCTGATACTCTCGGCAACTTTCTCCGTCTCCAATGACCTTGCTGTTGACGAGACGAAGCATATTTTAACATATTTAGTACAATTACTGTTACGTTGGCTGAAAATTAGTCAACTTTGAATGCCTTAACGACTTATTCAATTTGAAATATTCGAATTTATTACAAACAAAACTGGGCATTATGTCGTCTTCATAAAATTAAGAACTGGCGTAATACAACATACTTGTGCTTCGTAGTGTCACATAATAGGAGCATGGGTAAACGTCATTATGTATATAATAGTGTTATGTTATACATGTGCGGATGAATACGAAATGCACATTGAACGTATGTTAACTAAGAATGTTTTAAAGTAGTGTTCATTTAACTATGAACCAACCTTTACTCACAATAGGACTCAGAATTTTACTTTTCCTGGGTCATTTGGGTAGGGCTAACCTTATGGGTTTGCATCGTATGTTCCCATAAAATGAAAATCTACAGGATAAGGTGAAGTTTTCTACAGGATCTATTTTTTAGTATATAACCTTGCAATTCCAATATGTATCCTCATTATTTCATTTTTTACTTGAAACCAAAAAAGAACTTTCTCAGATTTTAAGTGGGTGGATAACCACTGCCCTACTTCCCCCGTCCAAGCGGGATCACAACCCTTGTTCAATAAATTATTTCAGATTTAAACTGTAATGTCATTACATGCATGACTGGTACAATGGATTTTTTCTTGTGATTAAGCATGAAGCTAACGATTCTAATTATGCAAATGCACTCAGCATTTCACGAAAGCGAAACATAGCACGCTTACCCGCCCACATAGGCTGTAAAAAATTTATAATCAACATATTCAGCTCTGTTATTACAGCGCGTATGTGATGCCTTTTTGGTATTTTTGTTTACCCTAAACTGTGCCATCGCTGCTGTTAAATATGCGAACTGCAGGCTTGCCCAACGTGCACAATTTTATTCCTAAAATTTTTGCAACTTAAATTTTATAGAAAATGTATTTCTTCACATTAGTAAATAGAAACATGGCAACTAATGGTTGACTAATTGTTATTTTTGGTTGAAATAACAATTTTGTAAGTAAATTCGGAATTGTTTTTAAGTTCTCCAGGTCAATATTTCCTGAANTATTTTTGGTTGAAATAACAATTTTGTAAGTAAATTCGGAATTGTTTTTAAGTTCTCCAGGTCAATATTTCCTGAATTTGCTGCGTTAAAAGCACTTTTATGTTCACGCTGTTGATGAGCCAATTTTTTCTTTTTCATATTTTGAGATTATTGAGTTCTTTTGTGATGTGGCATGGATGATAACTAAATTAAAATACAAATAATTTGAAAAATAACAGTTGTCATGTTTCTTGCGTATATATGAGAATTTTAACTTAAAATTTTCATNCTTTGCTGCGTTAAAAGCACTCTTATGTTCACGCTGTTGATGAGCCAATTTTTTCTTTTTCATATTTTGAGATTATTGAGTTCTTTTGTGATGTGGCATGGATGATAACTAAATCAAAATACAAATAATTTGAAAAATAACAGTTGTCATGTTTCTTGCGTATATATGAGAATTTTAACTTAAAATTTTCATTCGCACAAATTTCAAAAAGTTATTTTAACATCAAAGTTTGGTATCAGCGTAAGTCATTCACTGATTTAGATACACTTCTACATTTTGTACCTTCGTTTTAACCACGGATTACACAATGCTTCAAAATTGGAGACCATTATTTGGAGAATTTAGATTACGCACCCTGAAGGTTAATATTAAATAACGAGCGAATCGCGTGACAAATTACTGAGAAATATTTTTTCGTAACATTTTAATAAAATGTAAAAACAATAGTGTAGGATCTTGAAAGCCTAAACAAACATGCATTCTCGCTGTATTGTCATTGTTTTCAGAGAGTTTTTTTTTAACTGTTAACACGAAGGTCATGCAAATCGTACTGTATTGAAAGTAAACGTATCTCGGATGCGGGAGGATAATTATAACTAAAGAAGTAAGGAAGAGAAACAGACTAATAGCTGCTGATGTGTTGGTGTCCTTGACGTCTTCTTTGATGTTCGTGGTCCACCATGATACTGACGCAGAAATTATTTGCATTAAGGTCTTCCTTTATTATAAATTGGAAGAAATTAAAGTAATATAGAGTTTTAGACACTCTCTTGCCCAATCCCCGCACTTCTTATTAATACTTTCAAGATTTTCCAAAGCAACAACACATTACCCAACTGCAAATGTAGTGTTAAAAACAGGCCACCGCTACGAGAAATTTTACCTCTCAGGGAACCAGTTCCATTGACGTCAGAGCTCCATGCTGCCGTCCAGTTGCAAAAAAAAAAACATGTTGCACAATCCCTTGCCAAACTGTACACCCAGAAGTGTAAAACAATCCGGAACAGGCAAACGCATCACTTGTATTAGTTTAATTCTCGTTTGACTTTACGTTTAAGTTGAGCATGGAACATACATTGAAACTAAACACGTTGATAAAACACTGCAGATCTTGGAATCTATTACAGAACAAAGAGATTTCGATATAACTAACCTGCCTACTTTCCTATACATATGTATACAAGAATCTATGAGGCACTCACATACCTAGATAAAATGAACATCGTTATTAAGACAATAGAAGCGTAATGAGTTTACCAAAAGACAAGATAGTGATCGGTCGATCAGTATAATGTCCATAGTAGATAAGTTGATACCTCACTACACCAAAATTAGTTTTAATGACTTTAATGGAAAATGTATATGGCACACAATAGTACAGCATTTCTACTAACAGTGCATACGTACAACTACGTAATTACCACATAGTGAGCATTGGGATGAGTGATTATGATAATGTTTCAAATAGCACCCCACGTCACATTGCCATAAACTCAATGCACGTGTAGTTATGCATCGCGTGTTGAAGCATCTGAACTCGTTTACTGAGATGTTTACATTCACAGAGTTTTATAAATACAGGAGATGTGCTTGTATGAAAAGTTGCGTCGTGAAGGTCGCTTAAAGAATCAAATTCCTAGATTTATTTTAATCTGTTCTTGGGTTGAATAAATATATAAGTGGGACAAACGTATATACGTACGTACATTACCCGGTTTTATAAGCCTATATTTCCAAGAAAAGTAGTCTAACAATCAAGAAAGAGGACCTTTCATAACAGTTACTTCTATAAAGATGCTTTTATATCGTTATTTATGGTTGCATTATTTGATACAATTTAATACGGCGAATTACATTTTGCTAAATGAATGTTTAGAAGGAAGGTCAGTTTCAGCAAGTATGAATAGTAGTTTTCTGCATTTAGCCTAAATAGTTTTAAATTATTTATGTTTCTCTGGAGTAGTAGTGCATAAAAACATATTAAGTATATTTAATATCGAATAGGATTTTAAGAAGTCAAGAGAAATGTTTTTGGTAAAGGTGCAATAGTTGGGTGTGTTTTCCAACTTAAAAAATCTAAATCCAGCAACACTAAAACGTAATGAGCACTGTAGAGTACATTGTCTTCGCGCAAACACATTTCTTTCAAAAAGGTTCTTCCGACATTGTAAAAACTGCAGTTATATACATTAAGAAATATTTGCGCAGTAATTCATTGCAGATTTGGGGTCGTTCTGACTGTTTTAGCGATTTCATTTACGGTAAGTGAAATACTCCGTTAATAGTTTCTCAAGTTGCTGAAATAATTTGACCTGTTCTGCAATAATCTGTGTCCGTGGTTTATGACCTGCAATTTGTACAGCAATAGTTCGGTAACTTTACACCTATGGGAAACACAGGGAAACGATACCTAAGAAGACATGTAAACATGCAATTCCCGCGTTGACTGCTGACACAATCTCATCGCCTTTCCACTCTACCCACCAACTTTATTAATTTCATAAACCTTCTTTAGCCTCCTTTCTCCCACCCCCTCTCGACCTAAGAAGTAGTAGATACTTCTTTACAACTTCGTGCTCACGACAAATTAATTCCCAACGAGAAGAAACCAGCAATACTGAAGCTTGAACACACGAAAAATAGTAACATCATCAACTTGACGCCTTATGGCGGCACAAAAAGAAAAATATATTGTCAACTACATACATACACATACACAAGCACATATGCGTTCAAACTTAAAATACTTTGCAGCCTAAAACAGCAAAAGCCCTATCAGAAACCAAACCAAATGCTTTCAATACCAATGAAATTTTAAAAACATCACAATCTGCAAGTCAGATTTAATGATCAGAAATGTACACTCGTATTTGTGAAAAATGCAAAACCATGGAGGAACCATCAGAATGAAAGGATATTTCGTGCACACATTATTAAAAGAATTAAATAAATACAGTTTCAAAGCAATTCAACAACATTATTTACAAAAAAATTTATGTGTTTTAAAGCCTCTACGAGCTGCAATAACAAATGCTACACGCTAATGGCATCGAATCAATCAAGCTTTATATGTGTTCCTGGAAGATCACCTGCCAGGCTGCTTCTACCCAAGTCAACAATTCGTCGGTATTGACTGCCGGATGAGATCGACAGGCTAGTTGCCGAGTGACCATATCCCAGACATGTTTTATAGGTGATATCGGTCGAACTTGCAGGATAGGGAAGAATCTGTACCTGCCTCGCTTTGAAGATGGTCTGGACATTTCTGGCAACATGTGGTCGGGCGTTAACTTGTCGGAATATGACTCCAGGAGTGTGCTGGATGAAAGGTGCGACTTCAACGTCCACAACTTCCCTGATGTAGAGTGGCTGTTAAGAGTGCTTACAATTCTTAGCAGCCGAGATTGATTATGATATCCAAATGCTCCCTAAAAATTCACGCCCACCGGTCGAGCAGTATGACGCTGGACAATGCATTCTGAAATATGGTGCTCACATTTATATCGTTCAATGTATTTGCGGCCATAATTGCAATCTAATCTTAAGCACGACTCGTCCAAAAAAAAACGACATTTTGTCCCTTTGCACGCATGTGAGTGTGTTCAGAGCCCACTGTAGCCTGAGGCGTCGATGGTTCAGGCTCAAGGAAAAACTCAACGAAAAACTCAACAAAGAAATGGATGCACGCGGTCCTCTGCAAAGCAGACGCTGTCGAGCCGTGGAGGCACGCAATGTCAGACCTGTTGCAGAGTTCCAAGGTTCTGCCAATACTCCAGACGAAACTGAGCGGTCTATCAATGCCATGCGGATATGGTGTCTGACATACCGTGATGTCACATTTTGTTGTCCAGCTCCGGGTTTTCGACTCATCCTTTTCTCTTTGAATCACTGCTCCCACTGCCCCGGATGAGCAGCAATTTCGCGGTATGGAAATCCTCCTCCTCGCAAGCCGACCATTCGGCTCCGTTCAAACTCCGCAGTGTGCTTAAAAGGTGCCCCTTCATTACGATACGGCATAATGAGCTCGCTGACGATGAACAACTATACCTGCCTGAATCCTCAACTGCTCTCTATTTATATACGCGTTTATACGTNCTGCTCTCTATTTATATACGCGTTTATACGTCAGTTCAAAGGACACTGCTGCGTCTAGGCATGCGCTGCCATTCTCAAATTCTAATTGATTTCAATTTCCTACACTGGGAGTAATGTTTTGCTGAATCAAACAAAGATTGTTTGGCGAAACCAAATTAATTGTTTGTATAGGAGCAATGAAACATTTTTTTTTTAAATCAAGTTATTTTGTTGTCCTTATTTGGTTGCCCCAACTATAATATTTGTTTGACGCAACTAAAGATTTGATTGGTCCTGCATTCATTAAACAGTTTCGGTTAATGTAAAAATGCAAAAACCCGATAGAGATTTAAGCCCAGATCGCTTGCGCCCAAGCACTACACTGTAGAAACCTCAACTAAAGTCACAAGTGATGAAATGGCAATGTTTTTATATACATTTCGAATACTGAACATTGTGCGTAAATTAGTATTTCGAGTTTTACAGCTATAATTTTTAGTATTGTTGAATTTGCTTTATTACGATTTTATACCAATATTAGGGATAATTAAATGCACTAACAAACACTTGTTCATTCCTAAGTGTCACAGAAATTACAAAACAAACTCTCGAGCTTTATTTTCGAACGGATGCAATTAAATGAGTGGTCGAACAAATACATGCATTGATTTAAGTAAATATTTTCTTGGCAGTCTAATGTTTTGGCCTAACACAGGTGTTTGGTTTCTTAAAGCGTGTATGTTGTTAGATAAACAAAATCAACGTTGATGATTTTGAAATTTAGTTTACTCAACAAATATTACTGAATATATATTTGGCCATTTGCAAACAAGTATTTGGTTAGTTGGAACAAACCTTTCTTTCAGTGTGTAGCTTCTGTTTCATTTTCATGTTTCAATCATGGTGTTGCATTTGTCACACACATGAGCGTACTTACGTTCTGCAGTAGACGTACCAGAAAAGTGAAGTTGGCGAACTTGCTCACGGACTGTCTTCCTACTGGCTTTTCTGTAGTTTTAAATGATCCCGCAACCACAGTATTAAACATAATTCGTCATGTCGTCTCAGAGTATGAAATTAGTCTCAGTATGTTGAGTCCATGTCAAACGACTATGCAGAAAACAACCAAGAATTGCGATAACTACTGTTGTTAACGGGCTACAAGCCGATTGTGTGATGAATCGGTGCTTGAGAATGAAGCCATGTCGGGTGTTGGACTGTACATTGAATATGGAGTAGAGTGCACATGCCAGCTGAGCATAATATCATCTCTGTATCCCAACACTGAACTGTATTTCTTTGATAGCTTCGATCAAAGTCGCGGTTACACTGCACGCTGAACTGTTTAAGGTGAATATGTTTAGGTAGCCATATTTAAACACGTTCTGTTGAATGACTCCGAAGTGAGCATGTTTACATGGTTACACGACACCCGATAAATATATTTCCATTTTGCGTATTTGTTTACGTTCGTGAGGTGTTCTAACTATAGCTACGTACGACGTTTTTCTCGTAGGTTTAAGTTTTAAAATTGCAGGTAACTATGCAAATAATTTTAATTACTGCACGCTTAGTTAAAAACACTTAATTTCATAATTTAGTCCATAGACCCTTTGATTTTCTTTATATTGCAACACAAATTTCTACTGAGGTCAGTCATCTTGTCGGAGTGGTTTGTTGACATTTAACAACCCAATTACCGCAAAACATATAAAAATGTGGTTCTGATACGCTTACACAAGTTTAGCTCAAATATGAAGTAAGGACGATCGGAGAAAATTTAGACGTCGTGTAACCATATACAAAGCTGAACATATTCAAAATGAACCAGTTTAGAGTGTCGTGTGAGCGCGGCCCAAGGTTAGCACACTCTTTACTAAAATACGTGTTTCGATATGCTATACTTTTATAGTCCAATCACGATAACTTCTAACTTTTTTGAAGCCCTGATAAAGTTATACTTGCAGGCTATTTCTCCGTCTCATGCAAACAACGCTTAACCAAGTCTAGAAAAATTTCTACACCAAAAGGACAACGCGCCACATTCGCGCGCACTCAGTTTAATGACATTTTTCATAAGAACTATTTCTTACTAGGCATTACCAACACATCGATTTTCTCACTGTTTTTATTCTTATTAATTATAAATGTAATACTATGAAAATTGCAATTTAACAAAAGAGGTAGATATATTTGTGTAATTACAAGTATAAAATTCTTGTGATACTTGGCATATTTCGAAACCTACCAACACGTCACACATGAGGTGATTTTTCAAAGGTTTCATTCAAAATGTGTGAAGAAACCGCGAATAGACTATAACTACGTTTCACCGTTGTACGGTGTAAGAAAGTTAGACAAAATGTTATTTTTTTCGTAATAGCTCGTTTTTTTAGTGGAATAAAATGTAAACTAACGTCACATCGTTGTTAAAATTAGTAAATTTTGCCGTTATTGGGCCAATGCTGCGGACATGCGCAGAAAGAGAATATCAATGTTGTATTTAGTCAATGTGTTGGACGCGATCTATCGAAGGTCAAGCCTCCTCGCCATAGCCACCAATGACCCGAGTCACAGAGCATTGACGTGTGACGTCTTTTGGGAATAGGAGCATCGCTAACACACTTTGCGAGCATATCCCAGTTGACACGTGCCACGAGGCAGGTGGCGGGCCGCAGTACACGTGTCGCTGAGGCGTAGGCCTCCCTGCCACCCCCCTTCACCCCCTAGGCCTCTCGCCTGCCCGGGAGATCTGTGAAGCGCAGAGGTTTCACGCGATATCACCAAATAATCATGTGTATTTCGCCTCAACTCAAAATATACGC
>NQII01000811.1:28271-100572 GCA_002778355.1 Clitarchus hookeri
ATCATGACATCTCACCAAAAGGGGGAGGGGGGGGGTCGAAAACTCATCAAAATCGCCTCACGTAATTTATGGATGCTCCGTATGGAATTTTTGTATATATTGTGTTAAGAGCACGCACTTAAGATAAGTCAGGAACAAAAGAATGCGATTTGTAAGACATTTTGCGTTCTGCAAACACATTTTGAAGTCATTTAGTGCAGCCAAGGTGAAATTATGAATATACTACACATATGTACACAGAGGTGACAAAAGTCATGTGATAGCAATTTGCAAATATACAGATGGCAGTAGTATCGCATACAAAATGTATAAATGGGCAGTGCATTGGTTCGGCTTTCATTTGTAGTCAAGTGATTCATGTGAAAAGTTTTTTGACCTGATTATGGCGCAACGACGGGAATTAATAGACTTTGAACGCGGAGTGGTAGTTGGAGCTAGACGCATGGGGCATTCCATTTCGGAAATGGTTATGGAATTCAACATTCCGAGGTCCATAGTGTCAAGAGTGTTCCGAGGATACCTAATTTCAGGCATAACATCCCACCATGGACAACGCAGTGGCCGATCGCCTGCACTTACTAACCGAGACCAACGACGTGTGCGCAGAATGATCAGTGTTAACAGACAAGCAACACTGCGTGAAATAACCGCAGGAATCAATGTGGTACGTACGACGGACGTGTCGGTTAGGACAGTGCGGCGAACTTTGGCTGTACTGGACTATGCCAGCAGAAGACCCATTCGAGTGCCTTTACTAACAGCACGACATCACCTGCAGCGCCTTTCCTGGGCTCATGACCATATCGGTTGGACCCTAGACGACTGGAAAACCGTGGCTTGGTCAGATGAGTCCCGATTTAAGTTGGTAAGAGCTGATGGTAGGGTTCGAGTGTGGTGCAGACCCCACGAATCCATGGACCCAAGTTGTCAACAAGGAACTGTGCGAGCTGGTGGTGGCTTCATAATGGTGTGGACTGTTTTTACATGGAATGGGCTGGGTCCTCTGGTTTAACTTAAACGATCATTGACTGGAAAGGGTTATGTTCAGCTATTTGGAGACCACTTGCAGCCATTCATGGACTTCATGTACCCAAACAACGATGGAATATTTATGGATGACAATGCGCCATGTCACAGGGCCACAACTGTTCGCGATTGGTTTGAAGAACATTCTGGACAATACCAGCGAATGATTTGGCCACCAAGATCGCCCGACATGAATTACATCGATCATTTATGGGACATAATCGAGAAGTCAGTTCGTGCACAAACTCCTGCACCGGCAACACTTTCGTAATTATGGACGTCCATAGAGGCAGCATGGTTCAATATTTCTTCCGGAGACTTCCAACGACACTTTGAGTCCATGCCATGTCGAGTTGCTGTACTTCGCTGGCCAAAAGGAGGTCCGACACGATATTAGGAGGTATCCCATGACTTTTGTCGCCTCAGTGTATATGAAGCTTCCACTTTCTTTTAACTTTAGAATATCCCGGGTGTTTCAGGGGGAAGCGGGCATACATTTTGAGGTGATAGTAAGGTGTCCGAGATACAGCTATGTGAAACTTACAGGAATGGGAATGGTATAGGTGATAGTAAATGAACACAATGTTATGTGTTTGGTTTTATTCTGTAAATTCCTTTTACAACACATGTTCCAAAATACCACTGCCAACTTCAGCTCGTGTAGTCAGTTACTGTGTTGCTAGTCGGAGCTGGTATCGACATTTTTCTTTAACGTGCGCACAAGCATTTAACACGCGAGCAAGCAATCCATCCCTTGTTTGCACTTTTTGCCTGTAGACGTCGGCCTTTAACCGACACCATAGATAATAATCGAGCAGCGTAAGGTAGAGTGACCGTGGTAGCCAAGCAACAGCACCGCCGTAACTGATCCAACTGCCAGGATAGGTTTCATTGAGGTATGGTACTGCTGGTCGTGTGGAATGTGCAGTGGCTCCATCCTGTTGAAAGTGCATTTCAGCCCCTGTTGCCAATGGAATGTCCTCCAAGTACACCGGCAACAGATTCTGCAGGATGTGAAGATACCTTTCTCCGTTAAGATGGATGCCTACAATAACTGTATCCGTCTCTAATGACCTCGCTGTCGACGAGACGTTAAGCCCAACTATCTACTTACCTCCAATAACTGAACCAATGAGTTGGTTATATATCTTACCGCACCACAAGTTCACTGAGAAACGATGCTGTAAGTGTCACATATCTGTATCTCTGACACCATTAATGGTCCATACTATCACATCTTAATGTATGCCCGTTTCCCCCTCGAACATTTTGTACACAGACAACTTAGATTTACAGACTGTCAACCCCCAGGCTTTGTGTGTAACACAAAATTTCGTGTCACCCTAGTGGTGACTGCCAGAAGCTCACGATTTTGGAGGCCTAGTATGTTGCGCTGCCAAGAAAGCAAGAATGGAACTAACTAGTCAGGCACAGGACTGGTGTTTTGAATGGCGTGATGTAGGAAAGAAGGGGTAGGTTGGGAGGGAGGTGGAACAAGCAGGCGAAACTTGCTCAAGGTCGTGTCAGCTGGAAGCTAACAGTCCTGGACATTACTCACTGCGGATTACCTGACTTGCTGGTCGCCCGGAACCCGGATAGAGAATATACGGGCACGCTTTCGTCCGAACATTCGCTTGCTTATTCCTGAAAAACACTCGCCTAGTTAAATTCATGTTATCTAACTGGAAATCATTTTTTATACTTTTAAGAACTTCGTCCTCTAAATAATATCGTAATACAGAATAGTATTTCCTGTTTCAGCGTACGCACTGCATTAGCACTGCGTTGTAACGTGTGGTTATAATTACATTTACCACCGAAAGCGATGGTGTTCATTTATGACTTCATAGACACACTCAAAAGGCAGAGACTGACTGAGGAAATTGAGCACCCAAAATTTTATGATAGATCTGAGGCACACAGTTAGTTTTATAGCGCCGTTTTCTTGGACAAATACTGACTTTACTCATTTTTGTATGTTTCTTAATTTAACAATTCAAGCTTTAAACTGTAGTAAAATTATTAAAATAAAACATTTTAAGTTATTTCAAGCTTTATTGATTTACGCTATGCACCTGGCAACAAAACCGAGGCAGTTACGAAATTTTATTTTTAAGTGAGTTTTTTGACACTCAAAGGCACAGTCCAATTTTGCTTATTAATTTATTTATGTTTAATTGCATTCTGTTTATCCTGCTGGGATATGATTTGTTCCAAGATATGTAATAATAATATGTTTACAATTAATATTTCAGCTGTTACAAAATTAATTACAAAATTGATTTACAACAATGCAAACTGTATTTTATTCCATAATTGAAGATGTGTTTAGTTATCTGCTACATGGATAAAATTAAAATAGACATACTATATAAACTGTCGAATACATCTACAGAACAGTGAATGACAAAGGTTAAAATTTTACATACATTACATATATACATTTCAAAAAACACACAAAGTTAAAGCATGGAAAAAGTTACAGCATTTCGAGACCCTGAAAAAAAATAAGTTGCTAGTAACAAATACATACATTATAAAAGATGTTTCGTATAATGAACAAATATTAGTTCACGTTACCAAACTGTTTCTTTTCTAAACATCTGCACACTTGCCCTTGAACAAAACTATATTTAACATTATTGTCTCCTAAACGCCGATTTTGTTGTTTTGATATTGTCGCAATATTTTTTACTAGTAGGGTACATAATCAGCCAATCTATTTAGTTGTCTTTAAATTATATAATTTCTATGTTCTGTTGGTTTCACTATCAGTATTTATTTCGTTGGATGTCAAACACAGCTCTCGCGTTCGTATTACTGTGACAAGTAGAATACTACACAGCATGTAAGTGGAATAAGACTCTAAGAGTAACCTTAGTGTTTGCATTGTCGATGGAATAATTTCAACTGAAAACAGAACGAGAAGATTTAAATACGCAGATTTAATTATATGTAGAGTTTGAACAGCAGTATATTATCTTTCACATACTTTACAGGCAGTTTGCTGAATGGGACGGCAGACTGCTAAAAAGAGGTTCTGTTTTCACAAGTTGTGAAGTCCGAAGAAATTTTAAAATTTCCAAAACTCTTTTTTACTCAACATCGTAATATTATTACTAGAAAAATGTATTCTCTTGTTATGAATTACGTAAAATAAACTATATTTAGTAGATTGTAAAATATATAATTTCGCAGACAATTTTAATGTAAACTAAATTATTAAGCACAGTAAGCGGAGCTGATTTAGAAAGACATGGGAGAAGACTTTGTGATACAGAAGTTATTCACTGTTATTCAAATTTAATTCCATTTCGAAGAGGCAATTTTTTATGTTCAGTGGTTCAATTGGCACCACTAAATATCTGAAACATCCCACTGAAATAGGAAGAGATTCAAATGTGATTTTATGTGCCACAAAGTGACTCACGCTTACGGTACTTGTTATTATTCGATTGGAAAAATGTATATTTACGAGCCAAATGTATAATTTTACCACAACATAATTTACGTGACTGCGCGATATTCCTTTGTTTTTAAGTACTTCCATTTTTATCTACTAATACATGAATGCCTTGTGAATAGCAATGAGGAAGCATATACTTGTTTTTGAACTTAAGTGAGCATTTCATTGTACCGTAGATGTTACTTTAATTTTTCCCGCATACGTGAACAGATTCCATAACCATTCAGACGCGGGCGTAGATGGGTTGGGGGAGGGGGATATTGCAAACCCACCTTTTTTTCTATTAAGAAATTTATACTCACTTCAATCGCATGAAGCAATACAAACATTCCTGTGACAATAGAAATACGTCGAAATACTGCAGAAATTAACAACAAACTTTGTCACTTCACTCATAACATGTGTACAAATATTTTATTTATTACGTTAACGAATACTTTATTTCTGAATATACAAACCAACAATTTAAATCACGTTGGTCGTAAACTTCTGTTTTGTTGACACACGATTGTGGACAGGGAAAAAAATACCTAAACAAAACAATGAACCAGTTAACTTGAACGTTGCGTCAGGCTGGTGATGATTTGTAAGATATACATGTGTTACAATCACGTCACATTTTATTCTTATTTGCATACAGCAAAAAGGAACTGAATTGCAGTTGACAACAGTTTTTAACTCTACTTCTAGTAAGACGTTAAAGCATGGAATCTCGCTGCACTACTCTTGAGAGTCATTTACCGCCTCTGAATTCACGTTTGCGACAAATACATAAAGATGACAAAATAATTCCGTTCAGGCAACTTAACATCTAATTGCCCCTATAAAAACAAATAACATTGTTAGGCCTATCCAGTTTTGTTTCCTTCAACATTTCTTTCGCACTGTTGATTCTTACCAATTGAACAGTTTGGGATCGCACAGAAAATTATTTGCATTTACAATCACATTAATATCATTGCAGTGCGAATAATTGTAATGTTTTCGCACAATAAATAAATTCAGAAGATATGTTAAGATCTAAAAAATTATTTAAAATTCAAAGAGATCAAATCTACAAAACTTCCGGATAAGATAATTTTCCATTTGCATTGGCTGTTTACAATCCCCATTTATAACATCACGACATTCACTTTGATACATAGTGATTCTTAAATTCATTTCAGAAGTAAGAGTAAAATTTTCAAACAAAAGTTTCTGTACGTTGAAATAGCTAAGGAAACAATATCAAAAAGTCGTATGTTAAGAAAAGGAATAGGAAAGCGTGATGTGAAGTAAAGCGTAAAATTTTATTGTACCCTACCATAGAAAATCAGTGAACTTTTTCCAATATTAAATATAGCCATACATTTTTAAGCAAGTTTTACAGCTCTGAATTGCCTTGACGCTACTCCCCACCTGTGTGATACAGGATGGTTCATAGGATCTCAGTTAATGTTACCAGGAACAGACTATAGGGTGCCTTGAAGGTTGGGGGTAACAGGGCAACATTAAGGTAGTCATTCGGTGTTTCAATTTACTGGTTGGTTATATTGTCACGAAAATAAACCCTACAGAAACAATTCCGAGGTGGTACCCTAATTGACGTACTCGTGCTATCTGTAGTTGGCATCTTGGGAGTGGCGCTATGCATCGGAGGGGTTTCTTTGACTGACTACTTGATACTAATCTAATCTTGTAGTTCTGGTCTGTTATCGACAGGCTGAGATATGGCGCTTCGGGCGACCTTTGAAAAGGCCCTGGTTGTGGTGACTTCTCTCCACGACTGCAGCTCCGGGTTCGCTTCTCGGCATACGCCTCCATGACATGCTTCTTCTGGTACTCCCGATCCGACTTGCTCTCGCGCACTTCTGAGTCAACTGATCTGGTTCAACTGATCCCTCCCTTGTCTCACAACTTGGCTTTCAAACTCTCTTGGCACCCTCCCTAGATTAATACACATTCCTCCCTTGTTAAGGGAAGGGGGAGGTGAGAGGTGCCGAACAATGGCTACTTCCTCCATGTGCCACGGCTCTTGTTGAAGAAGGGGGGAGGGGTGACCTGTGGTGCCACTGACAAACCCTGTCAGCTCTTTCTGTGGTGCGTGTTAATGTTCTCCTGGCGTTTTACTAGGAGAAGGGGGGGGACTCGTGGCCCAAACTTCCAAGCTTGTCAGCCCTTTCTCGGTGCGTATCACCCATCAGCACATGTTTTAAATCTCTCGTGGGCGGAAATCGCCAGTCAATCTCATCCTTTCTTTGGCGTGTACAAGTTTCACATGGTTGTGCTCGGGGTGGTGGGTAGGCGGGACCCGCGCCTCAACCTTGGCACGTGTAACTGCTTCCCTTGGGCAGGCCTGGCTTCGCCATAGGCGTTAATGGCTGCCACGTGTCCTGAGGCAGGTGGCTACTGGGAGGCCATTGCAGGAGGAGGTGGGTTGGTGTATGGTGTGCGTTGTGACAGCTGAGTTTCTACATTGACTATGGCATGTGTCAGCCTTACGATTTTTTTTTAGTCTACGGTTATTTGAATTACATACATTCATGGAGAAATGTAGCTATGTTGTTCCCATAGCACAAAACCGTATCTTTAACTACTGTTTTCTCTAAAGCAAAATAGCACATCATTAGAGTACACAATTATCTGGCCAAATCGTTATGATACTGACCAGACAGAAAAGCAAAGTAATTTTACTTCATAATATTGACATGGGCCTATATCGATACATACCCTCATTTTAGTTTAGATATATGTAAAAATACCACATATTCTTATTTTCAAAATGTAACCCATGTGTATAAAACGAGTTTAGAAGAAGCAAGCGTTTCGTACAGTACGATTCTCTCCCAGGACAAAAATAAATAACATTTCTAGTTATTCTCTGATATGGTGTTGCTATAGTAGAAATTTCGCGGACACTTTAAAGTAATGCCGTCAAACTTCTAAACATAAGTGGGGGAGTAGAGTTACTTACGTTATTTTAACATTTACTGTTTTGTCCTTTTTTTATTATCTTAAAGGTTTTCATTTTTATAAAGGCCAAAGTTGAATATAAAACTTATACCTAGTAGCCTATATCCCTTATTATCTGAGATTTTAGCAGTAAGGGTTAAATAGAAAACCCCTAAAAGAGTAACGTGTCAAACGAGGCAGAATGTAGCCGACACGACTGCAGTTTTTATAAATAAACTTGCAAAGTGGTCAATTTTCAAAAATTTTCTCATTTCTATGTGCGATAACACTAGTGAGAAACAGAGAGAAATTAAGTTGTGGCTACATTGCTGTTATTTTTTTATTTATAGCGTATTATCAAAAGTAGTTTTATAGTGTTCTGCAGAGAAATTAAAATATTTTACATACAACTTGATCGAAAGTGCACGACTACCTTATGTTTACCAACATACGCTTCAGAAATCTGGAGATAAAAGAAAATTATTTGTCAAATTTATGACTTCTAAATTACACTTTCAACTTTACTGCAACGCAATAAAACCCAGACGTAAGGGGCCTACCTACGTGAATGTATTTTGATATTGTCGCATTTATGAGCAAGGCAATGGGTAGGCGAGGAACCAATAGATATCCGTCTATTCATGTCATAATAACGAACATGAACATTTGCTTCGTTTGAGTATACTTTAATGCCGGAATATATTTCTGAGTTAAATAATACGCTATCGATAAGGACAAAGATATTTTTTTATCATACTGGGGCACTTTAAGAATGATATACAAGGAGCATACTTCTATAAAAATTCTTTAATTTTTTTTTAATAAGTGCTGCATCATTAACTCTGCGCACTATTTAACGTTCGAGAATGGCGGACCTCTTGGTATACATATGAAAAATTAAAAATATGCTTTACCACCGGTAAAAATGTTTCAAAATAATAAATTTACAATCGATAACTTTTAAAACTACAGAGTATAAGTAATTGGGTGAATACGATGCAATTTCTTCGAAGAGAACTTTTATTAGCCAGGAGGGAAAATGAAGTCCCAGAGCAATTTAACAAATTATTACTTTTTTGGGGCTGTTTCGTCGCAAAACGGTAACATCTAATAGATGACCAGAACAATTATTCTTTTGTAAACCGTATTCTAAATAAATTTATGCCTTGTTTCTGACGTTACCCAAAAATCGGCAACTTATTATTTTATTTTTTTATAATTAAATTAGTCTCTGAAAACCACATTTCAGATATAGTCCCGTAAATATTGACAAGGTGATGTCCGTTGCTTTCACCAACATATCGATTGGAGCAGAAAGTTTTGCTACTATCTTCCTTCGCCATGTATGTATATCTACGCCTCGTGAATATGTTACATATCAAAAATGACGATTTAATTGCCAGATATAATGACATATCAAAAAATACTATTTGTCTGCCAGATATAATGACATTTCAACGTTAAGCCTTTAAATGAAACGATTATTTAACGTAAGTATGTACATTACGAAAGAAACTTCGTAAAAACTTATTTTCAGACAACGTGAAATTATGCTGTTTGGCGTGGATACATGTGTGATGCTCATTGTATGATACTATTAGCGTAGAACGTACTTTCATAGGAATGATATGTTTTATTTTGAAAATGAATGCAGGAACCAGGATGATATAACTGCTTGAGACATAATCTTGAAGACGTGTATAGGTATTGGAAGAGTATACAACATGAGGACGTACATACTTTTAAAATTTAATGATGATATGACGGAAATATGAAATTAATATGCATCCAAATAAAAACATTTTCTAATTTATTTTTGATAAAAAGATATTATTTACATTATTGTTAGAATCAATGGAGGAAGTGATATATGTTTGAATATATTTTGTATTTGTGAAAGCAACACAGGGTTCAACAAAAACTCGTTTGACTACCCATTGAGAGGTGGAGTGAGATTCTACGGGACAGGCAGCACGAAGTGTCATCCGCTGTCGCGAAATGGCGCTGTGAACGTTTACGCTTCACCACTAGTGCCACGCAGTGATCAGTACCACAACTACGTGCTCTAGGCTCGGAAAAAGCCTTTCAATGAATCCCATATGGTGGTCCCCTCCCCNCCCCCCTTAAAACCAATTGTTTTTAAGAAATTATAAGATCAGTACACACATGTATTTATGTGATGCTATTTAATTATTATATTTCATTTTGTCGTTACAACTTTCTATAAGATTCACTTTTAAATGACGAGAAAATTTAGTAGCAATCACCCACACTTTGTTCGCATAGGTAGGTCTAACGATTAGTTGTATTAATGCGATAATGTGAATTTTTGTAGGAAAAATCTCTGTAATAGAATGTGAAGTGAGCCCAAAAATTGTGTTCAACCCCGCCTCAAGACATTACAGACCACCCGCCCTCTAGTTTCATCAGTGTATTTTATGTTAGTTTCCTCCAAATTACTTTCCACCAGAGTTTATTATTACACATTCATTTTAACCGTAGTTAATAAAAAAAAATGCCGACGAAGTAAAAGTCCTTGGAGTGCTCAAAATCATGTTAACAAAATTTAGTATCACGCCCGTGTGTAACTCGTGTTAGACTAGCATGAAAATGTCTCTGTTCTCTAAAACGTAACATGTAAGTTTAGATTCAGTACTTCACAAGCGTTCATCAGGACCTTACAACAACGCTTAAACACATCAGATATTATTTTCGTAGATAAAAAAAAACTATTCTAAATAGTGTTTCACGTGGATGCGATGTATTTTCTATCATTTTACATACGAAATCGTTTGTTATTGATTTAATAAAATCTTGGCTCTTCACTGACTGACCAACGTTACACGCAACATTAAGCCTTCTGGCGTGTCCTGTGCCAATAGGTTTGTGGTATATGGAGTCGCAGAGAATACTAGGTACACCTCCAGGGAGGAACAGGGGTGTACCTTCACCCCTTATTAAAGGGGGTAGATGTTTATTATTCTCATTGTCTCCCAAAAAAACTTTTTCCTAATATAAGATACCTAAACAGAATTCATCACCACAAACCCTATCATTTCGCGTTTCAACTAGGAAGCTTTGTAGAAGCATACATCAATTTTACGTATTCCTGAACGGACACCAACGTGGCCGCATATAACATTATAGGAGTTTGGCTTGCAGCGACAGCTAATGAACATATGACCTCTGATGGAGTAGGACTGCATCTTGTAAGTATAGCAAGGTGTAATATTACAACGCTAAACGGTAGAGATTCTCTTCATCTCCGCCGTCAGATTGTAGCAACGTTCCTCAACTCTTGCTCACTGTCCATTGTGACTCGCGTTCCGACAATCACTAATTTCCTATATGCATTATTGGTAATGCAGCATACGTGAATACTTCCCCTTATCGCCAGTCAAATAGCCATCTACCCTCTCTCACCTTTCTATATTTCAAAGGATCGTAGGTAGAAATGAGAAAGAATTACTGTGCAATTTTGCAGAGCAGAGACACTTAGCAGGAAAACTTATAGACAATGAGTAATATGTCGTACTATTTTTCAGCAAATTGGTGATTTTACGAGAACGATACATTAACACAGAACATGATAGCAATGTTGTAGTGAGCTAGGGCTAGGAGAGATGTTACAATATTACTCAGTTATGACTAATGATTAAAATTTTAGAGGGTTAGGTTTGGTAACTTCTTCTGCAAACCCGCTAAGACAATTACTTGAAAGTACACTCTAAAACCAATATACTTATTTATCAACAAAGGTCCTGTTTTCAATGAATTTGTATTTTGTTAATCGATAGAATAATTTAAAATATGGTGAAGAACACATTCCATAGGAGATGTACTCGTATGTAATTTTAATCTTGCGTATGACTAGTTTTGCAGTACGAACAGCTGTTTCCTAGAGAATGTAAATGTTTTTAACCCTTATTGCGAGGATAGAAGCGCCCCCAGGAGGAACACTGAAATACAACACTTCTTAATTAATAATTCATGGGAGTTACAGACTACAACTGCGATGTGTAATGTGGTTTGTTTTCATCACTATGTGCTAGTTACGGCCAAATTATTTATATTACAGCCCGGCTATATTTGCATTATCTGGGAGATCCCACTTTTCTCATACAATAATCGACATAGCTGCAGACAGGCAGGTTTTTGGGGTCTCAAAGACTGCACACACCACGGCCAGCTGCTGCACGACGAGCCGCTCACCTTGGTCCCTCGTCAACTGTAACAACAATGGCCAAGTATGAGGTACGACAAAAGACAATGACAAGGGTACCCCTTTAATTTTTTTGTTTAACAACAAAATAAAGTACATGTACATCAATTCTGAAAACTTAACATGTTTGCGACAAACACCATTTAACGTCTTGTTGTCTTAGGGAAAATCAGGGTGCCAATTGTTCTAAAAAAAACATGTTTTCTTTAGTTTAAATTACACAGAAAAACCCACTCAACATTTCGAGACTTATTCTACCTGATACTACTACTATTCCCTAAAATGCAGGAGAGAGAAAAAAAACAGTCAACAGTTCAGGCAACACAAAAGATGTTTCTCTTCCTGGCTTGACATTCCACTAGTCGGCATAAGGAATGTTCCAACCGTTAAAGTCTCTTTATTTTTCACACACGCTCAAACACAATTGCGCAGCAATGAGTCAACCTTCTCCGAAGAACATCGGCTTCAACAGCCTGCCTCTCCAGGTTCAGCCATAAAAAGGAAGACTAGAATGAGTCAAGCCAACCATGGTTCGGACTTGGTCACAGTTGTACCACTATCCCACCGGAGCCATTTTCTTCCACCAAAGAAAACTTGACCTGGGGGTCGAGAAAGGGTGTCGTTTAGCTGTCCACTCATAGTAACATGGGAGTTCCGAGAAACACGAGTATTCCAGCACTCAGGAGACATTCGGAACACCTTCCACAAAGGATCCAGCACAGAAATCTCCAAAGATTGCAAAGCCATGTGCAGCTGCAGGCGACTTCTTCAGCTAAATAATGAGTAATCTTCTCTTTGTGCCATATATTGTCCTCACTTTGCTTCTTCTTAAACTCAGCTTGAGAACTAAGACTAATCACTCGTACAGTCTGTAGTGCACCGCTAAGGACATAGTCTTACGAAAACACAAACATAAAAAATATTTTTTTAACTTGCCAACTGTGTCCATTTTTTCATGGAGCTAGTTGAGTGGAGACAAGACAGGATGTCTGATCTTTCCCAACCATCTTATCATTTCCTCGTTAACCCCAACAGAATAAAGCTTAATGGTACTATCAAAACATCAAACTCGTCTAAACCTATTGCTATACCTCAAGTTCTTATACCTATCATATTAGTCATTGGCGCACCAAATTCTCCCCTCGACTACATCATCGTAGGCTAGGAGCTTTATTTACATCTCACATTATAGATGAGGAACAAAAATGATTACCACCAAAGAAAAATATTCTGCTTCAAAACATATTCATCTAGCGTCTATAAAATACGTGTTCTGAGCGTCTGATGTTATACCTCCATTTAGCATCTGCATGTACAGCAATACTTGTTAGCAGCTATTTCAAATTACGTAAAAACAAACACTTATGGCCTCAAAATAATCATCAATTAACTGCAACATTTAGCAGAACTTTTTCTAGCAACATGCATCGTCTTATTAGCGTTTTTTTTTTTTTCAATGAGCATCAAACAAAACCTAGACACCACTCACTGTAGTGATGTCCGTATGGGCATCTGTTTGAAAGGTATACCTTTGCAACTATTTTTTTTATGTATTATATTTTCCAATAAGAACCTCCTGGGCAGATCCTGAAGTTATGGTTCGGGTCTCCATCCATACAGTACTATAGTTAATACATGTGATGACTTACTTGTTTCCTCGTGTAGTCTTGGGAAAAGGGCCCAAGAGATCAATGCCTATTCTTACAAAAGGTTCGCCTGAAGGAATGGCTGTGATAAACCTGCTGGCTTCTGATTCGTCCCCTATTTGGTCTGACAGTCAACACATGTTTTAGTATAAGCCTCGATATCTTTGTAAAGCCCACACCAGTAGTTTCTTCTCCTAATTTTGTCTACGGTTCTCACAAAACCCAAATGTCCTCCACCTAAAGGATTACCATGACACTCACTCAAAATCTCGGCTTTCAATTTATCAGGGATCACATGAAGCTTTTGTCTACCATCTGATCTGGTGTTTATTTAATAAAATATACAATTTAAACATTATTGGCCAGCCTACTCAATTTTTAATTCATTTCTAGAGGGTTTTTCCACTTCCTGAATTTAAGGAACCAAGCTAGGATCACCTCGTTGTAGTTTTGCTATATCAAAACCTGGCAACGAGAACACTGACAATTCCAAAGACTTATCCTCATATTTTTCTGAACCTATGTACACTGGATTTCTACTTAGACTGTCAACATGTGCGTGACTTTTCCCACTTGTGTATTTGATATCGAAAGTGTATTCTTACATTTTCAGAGTCCACCATGTTATTCTGCCAGTACTATGGGTGTTAATTTTAAGTTTGTCCAGATAACACAAGTTATGGTATTCAGTGATTACTGTAAAAGGCTTAAGGTAAATGTAGGGCCGAAATTGATCTAAGGTATAAACTAATGTAAGGCACTCTAAGTGTGTGATAGGATATCTGGATTCCGCAGGTGTGAGGGTTCTGCTAGTGTAATCTACAGTATGCCACTTCTCATCTCGTTTCTGCATAAGGATAGCCCTAATACTTTGTGTGCTTTCATCAGTATGAATTTCAATAGGGTCCGCTTCTTGAAAATGAACTATTATGTAAAAGGTGTTAACTTTTGTTTTAATGCCCGAAATGCCTTTTCCTGGCCCAGTCGAATTTCTGGCTTTTTTTTTTTTTTTTTTTTTTTAACAATATAGACAGTGACTGTGCAACTTGTGAAAAATTCTCAACAAAATTTCGATACAAAGAAGCTAGACCTAAAATGATCCTGACTTCTCTGGTGTGTGTGGGTCTCGGAAATGCTCTGAATGCTTTAACCTTGTTTGGATGAGGCTTTATTCTGTCGATATTTACCACATGTCGTAATATATCTGTCCCTTTGTACTGAAAAGAACACTTACCTGGCTTCAAGGTAAAGTTAGCATTTTCAAACCTTTTTAGTATATGTTCTAATCTGTCTAGGTGTTGCTCAAAATTACTTCCTTCTATCAGTATGTCATCCAAATAAACCAAGCAAGAGCTCCATTTCAGCTCTGCCGAAATCTTGTCTATGTACCTCTGAAAAATGGAGGGAACTGTTTTAATCAAAATGGCAAAGTTTGGAAGCGAATATTCCCTCAGGAATTAGAAATTATGTCTTTTCCTGATCCTTCTCGGCCACCTTCAACTGGTGGTAACCAGAATTCATGACAAGATGACTGAAAACCTAGGAACCCGTGAAGTAACTTAATAAATCTTCTATCCTAGGCAATGGGTACTTATAGTCTTTCAAAATGGAGTGCACACGGTGGTAGTCCACACACATCTTATATTTGCCATTTTTTTCTCACCAGTACTACTGGTGATCACCAACTAGTGCGACGGGGCCTCACTATCCCATTCTTAATATGTTTTTCTACAATGTTATGTATAACCTCCCTCTCGCCATGTGTTACTCGGTAAGGAACTGAAGTTATCGGAGGGCTGCCACCAGTGTCTGGGTTTCCAACTAAAACAGTGCCAATATTTATACATTACGTTTTATGGTTGATATCTAGCCTGTTCTCGTCAAAATCACCTGTTTCACCTCATTTCATAACTAAAATAGAATTTACCTTAGATTTTGTTGTTTCATTAAATTTTCACAAACTACCTAATTTCATACCCTAAGGTAAAGTGACATCATAATTAATCATATTGGTTACCCATTATTTTGTCTGTTTCTCCTTACATAAGATATTACATGGTACCAAAACTAAATAATTGTCATATATATATATATATATATATATATATATATGTGTGTGTGTGTGTGTGTGTGTGTGTGTGGTCAAAAGGCTCTAGCAATACTTCTGCAGGTAAATTAGTGGCTACAATATCAACCTCTACTATTTTATGCATGCGAGGTACCAACCTAGCATGATCCTTAACAACAAAACACCCTAACTTATAATTAAGTTCATCATCGTTTCCTTGGTCTATAGTGTCAGGTTAAGTTAACTCTTTTTCCATACATTTTCGTGGGTCATCCCTAAATTCACTTCCATTTCTCATTACCTCTTTTACTGGTTGCGAAGCCATGGGTATACCTTCATCAGAATAATTTCGGTACAAAAAGTGATGTCCGTTCACATTACAAGTTAATTGTGCCTGTTATTTTTTCATAAGTCACATCCCATAATACCAACATTAATAGGGGCTGTCGCAACACCCACTGGATGAGTGTACCGAACATTTCCTAACCTGAACCTTAAATTTGTCATATAAGAAAAAGCGAGTTTTTGTCCTGATACTCCTGAAAATATCTTAGGTTCAGCATCTCTCCAAAACTGTCTAGGAATTAATCTATCGTCAGCCAGAGAAGCTGCTGCTTTACTATCCACAAAAATCGGGGTCGATTGCCCAAACAACAGAGTATTCAAACAAATGACTCCTGATTCAACCGAGAGGGGTAACTTAAGTTTCTGCAACATTTCCCCTAGCATGATTCGCCTTTATTCATTTTCCCGCTTACTAATAACTTTCTCGTATGTCCAACAATTTATTCGGCAGTATTTCCACACGTGTCCTGCTTTCCCACAGGCAAAACCGATAGGCTTTCCATCTGGGGTTCTCTTAGGTCTAGTCACAGTATTACTTGACTTTTCACTGGTTTCTCTCACATTCTGGTCAGAAGAAGTTTTCTGGTCGGTATTCGAACCCCAGTTCGAATTCCCACCAGTGCCTTGATTTTTTTTCAAGGAGTTCCTTTGGCCTACCATCTCATGAATTTGTTTACTTAGCATCTCTACTGCTCTCTGTAGTTATGCCACCTCACTACTACCCACTGTTTCTTTGGAACTCGTGACCTGTGCTATATTTATACTAAGTTCTTAACAATCCCCAGATCACTCGGGTGATAATGCTTGCATATTCTGACATCTTACTATCCAATTTATTGCAAATACTAATTATGTCATATACAAATTCTTCAATGGACTCATCTACATCCTGAACTCTAATACGCAAGCCCGTTTCCAAATCCTCAGCCCCTCCTACCCTTGTGAATGCTGGTTTTAAAGCTGTTTCTAATGCACCATAAGTTGTCATTTCTTCTACTTGCCAAACAAAACTATCAAACCACCGGGCGGCCGCTCCCTTTAAGAAACTAGGTAAATATGCCAAACACTTATTATCATTCCAATCATTCACAAGCGCTGCTCTCATAACGTTTTTAGGTATCCTGATACGCCCTCAAACCTTTTACCAACGAAAAACCCCGGGTCAACAAAGAAGCGACAGCTTTCCATTTCCGTATTATTATTACACTAAAGAGCCAAAAAAAACTAGTATAGGCGTGCGTATGCAAATAACTGAGGCATGGAACCAATCAGAGTAACGCGATGCGGTCGGCAACTAGATTGGTTACTGCTGCTACAACGGCAGGTTATCAAGATTTAAGTTAGTTTGAACGTGGTGTCGTGGTGTTATAGTCGGCGCACGAGAGATGGGACATAGCATCTCCGAGGTAGCGATAACATTTGGATATTCGCGTACGAACATTTCACGAGTGTACCGTGAATATCGGGAATCCGGTAATTCATCACATCTTCGACATCGCTGTGGTCGGAAAAAAACGTGAAAGAACGGCACAAACGACGACTGACGAGAATCATGAGACGTGACAGACGTGCAACCCTTTCTCAAACTGGCGCAGATTGGATTTGTGGACTGCCCTGCAGGATTCATGGTGTGAAATGCCTCCTGCATACCTTCAGACATTAGTCGAGTCCATGCCACGTCGTCTTGCGGCACTTCTGTGAGCTGGCGAAAGGGGGGGGGGGCTTGCACGATATAAGGCAGGAGTACCAGTTTTTTTTTTTTTTGGCTCTTCAGTGTACTACCTAAATTTAAATCCTCGTATCCATCAACTAAAGTGTCTTGCGACCTAGATACCTCGACTAAATTGTCTTCTGGCCCATCAAGTATACATGGTTCTGAGTCTGAATTACTTTCAGAGGATTCACTGTCTAGCTCAACTCTCATATCAGTAAGAGTGTTCTTTTTCTTTTTAGTGTGTCTTCTTTATTTCCTTTCAGTGAACAGATCACTATATGCCTTCCGTACTTGCTGTTTAAATCACCTGCACCAAACACTCTTTATCATCGCAAGTGAGCGAATAATCAAAATTAGTTAAACCCCTTTTTATAGATAGCACTTGTCAAACATTTATAATTATTTCTAGGTTTTCAGCCAAGAATTATAAAAGTAAATATATAAATAAAAGTCTTAGTAATCAACATATTAAGATTTTACTTAGTAGAAAAAAATTCTGTTTTCACTTTTTACACCCCAAAAAAGCACTTAAAATTACGTATTCTAATTACCAGCTAATTAGCAACTAAACAGCAGAACCATGTCATGTCTTCGACAGCACCAAAACCTTATATTATTGGTGGTAAAAGTAGGTTAAACACAACCCACCTTCACGCCAAGCAATACCAGGTGCTTCCACATAATGTAACAAGGGTGTCAGACAAAATAAAAAAATACAACGAAAGGGTAGCCTCCACTACATGCATAAATAATTATAAAAAAAAGGGCCAGCACGAAGGCCGGCTGCAACCTGGACACACACATTTCAGTGTAAATACCAATATATAAAAATAAACAAAGAAACTTCTGAAAACAAAAGGGGGGTAGCTAAATGCGTCTAGCGAGATATTTAGAGATCGCATCGCAGTTCTAGTACTGTAAAGGGACAACAGGGTGTACTGTAAGTCTCAACACCTCCCTATTTATCATCTTACTTGAGCCACCTTAAGTGGTTAGAGAGCGAGAGAGTAAATACACCTTTGTTCGAAAATAAAAAAAAAGAACACGCAACTTATTAACAATGAGTATGTATTATAAGAGAAAAGAAAAAAACACAATTTCCAACAGAAAACCACCAACATCCTTACATTAACCTAGCTAAACTCTGTATGACAATTAATAACAAAAAAAAATTATTTAGCAACCAAATTGGACGAGTAGTAGTTTTGTTGACTTTTCTTAAGTTCTTGGATTATTTGCAAAATTTTCAATATTGTCAGTAAACCATGGAAATACATTAGTACTTAAAACTCTGCAGCAGGTATTAACACATCTCCGCAATAGATATTCTACAAAATCAGTGAAACCAAAATTAATATTTAAATGGAGACTCGCTGGTTCCCTTAAACGGAGACGATTGAGTCTTGAATTTATGAAGAAAAAAAAAGAATTTAGAATAAATTAAAAAAAACACTCTTCTTATCTATAAGGGACCTTTGCATTAGAGGTTAGGTCAGTTCATTTGGCTGATAAAACGTCATTATCATGATTTCTCTTTGAATGCTAACAAATACTAGCTTCTCTCAACAATAAATTTAAAAGTGTTGGCCTGAATTTTTGGACAGAGAAGAGAAGAAAATAAAAAGACGTAAATTACGTGAGCCTGAACATTAATAAATCAGAAATGAAATCCACGTGTGGTATGCTGCAAAAATACTATTCTGTATCTAGTACCAACATTAAGTACAAAGCGAAAAAAATGCAAATGATTTTATTATTATCTACATTTATCAACTAAACGCGATGGTAATAACGTATTGGACCTTCACAGATAAACACGACAGAAAATCAAACATGCCAAAACAATGACAACTTACAACGTAAAATGTTATTATTACTTACATATCTGGGACTAGGTTGTAGCATATCGGGCAGTCATTTATCTCTCTCTTTCTCTCTCTCTCTCTCTCTCTCTATTTCTCTCTCTCTCTCGACTACTCTTCCCCAACTACTCATACATTTATTTCATGGACTACTTTTTAAATCGACTGGTGCCATTTTCCCTGAAGTCAGGAAAAACTGGGCCGATCAATCAACCGGAAAAAAAATTGCACTTATCCCATGATGTATAATTTGGGTGATCTCCTCCGATATGCTTCGTCATTTTTCCTCTCTGCCTCCCAGATCACAACAACTTGTGACGCCGCATCGCGTGACTCTCCTGACGCCACCAGGCTCCAGCCAATCAGGACGCACCACACGCCCTTAGCAACAGCCTGTACGCACTCGCTATATCCTCTTCGCGGGCCCCTTTCACTCAGTCGCCTATCATCATTCCGCTGGCTTCAGCACCTGAACTCTTTCCTTACCACTGGCTGTGCCCACAAAAGCATGGCAACGACAGCAAACGTCCCCAACAGTTGGACTCCTGAAATAACTAAGCAAACAATCGAAACTTCCAGAAAATAAAATATTAAAGGAAGGAAAAAAGGCAGTGGTGAAAATAAACGATCGCCTTCAAGCAGTAAGCAGAAAAATTACAAAATAAGTGCTGTTGTTTAACCTCCGCTCAAACCGGGTACAAAATCTCAAACGCAATGCTTCTAGAATCTTTCCAATACACACCAAAAATAAATTAAGTATCTTCAAAAATAACGAAATAATCTTTTACACCCCCATTGAAAAGTTAATTAATCATCAAAATCATAATAAAAATTAAGATTTACGCCTTTGTAACAACATAGACACTTCTAAAAGATAATTTATTCTGAACAAAAAAAACAAAATTCTTAATTATACAAAAAAAATTTGTTACGATGATTTTTTTGCCAAGTTACAATATTGCGTCCCGAAGATAATCGCTCAAAATAAACAGCACCAGGCTGGCTAAATAATAAAAGCAGCATTATTACAAGCAGATTATGCAGTTATATCGAGAATTATTTTTCCACATGAGTTTATACGGAAAATAGTATCAATATTTAATGATATTCTATATCACCGAACAGATTTTAACTCAGCTTAAGTAGCTCGCAACGTATTTTTAAGTTGTGTAAGTAGCTCAGTTGCTTCGGGCCATAGCCTATGTGTCAGTGTAAATTAATTTTTGTAGGCGGATATAGCAGAAGCCCAGTAAAACTAATTATATGACATGCGTTGCCACTTTTATTTCAACTACACCTGCACCACTCTCATAATGGCGAGACGTTTCGTAACAATTTCTTCGTGTTGCAAGGCAATGAAAAAAAAAAACAGGCGCGCCTTTCGCATATTACACTGTCGCAAAAGATGCTGATTAGTTTGTCTTCTCGTCGTGAGCGGCTCTGCAATCGGCGACTGTCGTTAAGGATGACGCGATGAGTAGAACACGGGCTGTTCGGGGAAAACGGATAGGGAGAAGTTCAACGCGCAGCTGCCAGTTGTACGAGTTTCTAGCCGCTCGTGTGTGTGTTTGTGCGTGCGTGCGTGCGCTTTTCATGTATCTCTCAGCGTCTTTCCAAAATGGCAAGAACGAAATATCGCCAGAAAAAAAACACCTGTTGTGTAGTCGGCGAAAATATTTTAAAAATAAAATGCAGCGTGNATATATATGCAAGCATATACGTGTTACTTCATGTTTCCTAATATAGAGTGTAACATAAAGTTTTGTACTGTGTAGACAGTATGACGCACATTACTTTCAGTCGTCGATACTGTGATGCTGAAAATGATTTATACAGCTGTGAAAGGTGTTGGTTTTTCGTCGCACGGTTTTGCACAGAGTCTAACGGCGATGGGACCTTCCAATTTTAGTGGGACCTAACCACTGGAATACCGAATCGGCGCTTGTAAATTTCGAGTCTTGCAGTGAGTCGGGCTCGAACGAATGGCTCAGCAACGCTCTGTCTGGTGTGGTAAGATATCGACATAACAATGAATAGTAAAGAATTTAGGTTACCAAATAATCATTATGTTTGACATGTTAGAATTAACTGCAGATGTCATCACAAATTAGAGAAATAATGTGAATTATAAAAGAAAAAATGAGTATGTGCTCTATATTATATGCACATCAAGGGAACACATATTTCAAAACAATAATTCTAAATTGATTACAAATATTGAAACTACAGTTAACTAATGTTTTTCAGTGTAGTTTTTATCCTGAACTAAACATGAATCGGAAAAATTTAATGGACACTAATATCAATGTTATAATGGCATTTTTTTTATCTTTGATTAAAAGAATTTATTCGCAAGAAAATACGAAATACAATGTAATGTTAATTTTCTGGTTCACGCCTCGCAAGTTATTACATAACAATATCTTCGTTTTTTTACAAAAAAAGTCTGCACTATATATATATATATATATATATATATATATAACCTAGTTATAATATACACTAGCTTTTACCCGCGGCTTCGCTCGCGTGATAATAGTAACAAACTTATAGGGAGAAATACCGATATTTGTTAGTAGACATACACTGATCATAAACACAGAACAGAGCACTAACGATGTCATTTTTTGGTACTAAAATCGCTCTTTTACATAGCCACTGGGAGTTATTTATATTTCTTTGTATATCTGGGTAAACGCTAGCAATCAGTTCCGTATCACTCTGCACCAAATTATTAAAATCCCCCGTTACTGACACACAGCCCGCGTCATTTGCTTCTAACCACCCATCTCCAATTTTTAATTGTTTATCAGCATAATGTCCTGTATCAACGTCATTGTAGAGGTGCACTCTCATATTTGTCGTCAAGCTGAATTTCTTGACATTTGCCCATAAGCTTGACGACTTGAGACAGGCTTTGATTTCATCTGCAGGTGTGCTCCTTTGAATTACTGGTAGAGTTTGACGGAAGTGACCAGTCAGTAATACAACCATTCCTCCCATAATGTATGTATTGTTTCGTATATCCTGTAGAGTTCAGTTTAGGGCCTCCATCGCTTTTTTATGTAATATTGTTCTTTCGTCCCACACTAACAACTTACATTGACGCAGCATTGTACCCCAAGCGCTATTTTTACTAAAAAAAATTTCTGAGGGAATTATATATTTTTTTGGTATAAAAAGTATCCTATGTCACTTCCCGGCCCTCCAACTATCTCTGTACAAAAAATCACGTCGATCCGTTGCTCCGTTGCGACGTGAAAGAAGGACAAACAAACCGACAAATTTTGATAGGTTATTCCTGAGGTTGAATTATAAATTTAGAGATAGGCGACGCATGGTCCAGGTCAAATAGCAAGAGCGTTAGTCATTCCACTACGGCGCGGCGCGTAGACAGTCCGTACTGGTTGCGTACCTGTCAGGCAGTAACACTTCTCTGTGAAATCAAATATGTAACTTTTACTCGAAAAGGGCGGAGTTAGACAATTTTTGCAAAATACATTTATGTTGTTAATTTTGCTGGCATTTCATAATCTCTAGTCAAAATTAAGTAATTTTTTCTGTAACATACTTTTTTTTTGCAGAAATAAGGGTGGCAACAACCCCTTTCAACATAATGGAAGTGGATTACATGTACACGACATTCACTTTATTAATGATTACGATTTAAATCATTAGTAACCATTACTTTTTTTCTGTCCCACAAGCAGTTTCCTAAATATGACTAAAAATGATAATTTTTTCTCAAACTTTGGAAGCATCTACCGCTCTTACTATTTGACCTGGGCTTTCGGTAGTCTATCTCAATCATTAAATTTCCACCTCACAAATGCCCAATGAAAATTTGTCAGTATGTTTTAGATACATGTTTTATATGTATTTATCTTATGTCTATACCTTTCACCATTTTCTCTTTTATCTTTTACGTGCAGATATAATTGGACAGCGGACAGGGAATATCTAATTTCTTGGCATCCGAAATAAATTTTGTTGTATTTGTGAGCGTGCATCAGCTGAAATAAGCAAGCACAGTTGCATGTTGTAACGACGCAATATATTAATTATTGGGATAATTGTTTAAATTTATTTCGTTTTGCGAAGCTTCGTAAAATTTTATCGGGATTTGAAATTAAAGCCGTGGGAGTTCGTTTATCGTGGTATAATGTTTATCGGGCATACGTTTGCCGTTTCAGGAAATCTTAGATTTATTAACGTCAGCATTTGTCGATAGAAGTTTTTCAGACTGCGTCGACAGTTTTTGTTCTGGAAGCTTTGATTATCTTTTATCTACTACGCGGTTCGGAATGGCATGGGAAGTGATTGCCCGGCCCACAACATAACAGAGACAAAAACGGTGAAGGACTGACAGTAGACAACCAGCACTCGAAGGGTACGCGTCGGGCGTGGCACATATCCCCCACACTGGCAACCTTTATACTACTACATTATTTTCACCGGTGTGGGAGGTCACTGTTCCTCTTGCTTGGCCAGTTTTCAAGACGTGATTAAATAAACAAACCACTGTGGCACTGTTATTTCTTTGCTTGTTTGTCTGTGAAACCTGTTCGTACTCTGCATACCTCAAGATTGTATGCAAACTGTTTTATTCAATTTATAAATAAAAGTACAAAGTAAATAAATTGGAACTTGACTTTATTTATTTGGCGTCTTTAAAGTTTTATGCATCTACCCATTAATCTAACCGAGTTGTAATTTTCATTCGTCAATACTGACGGTGGAATGTTACAGTGTTTGCTACAAAAACTGGAGTAAAGGTATACCGTCTACCGCAATGGAGCGAGACGTCATAGTAGAAGGTTTTTTTAACAGTTAGTCCATGCATGGTGTCAGATACGGACACTTAGTGGGAGATGCGGACTCTAGTGTCTATGCGCGAATTTTTCAAAGAGTTTGTTATGGGCGCTCTGTCCATAAACAAGAATGGGCCAACCGCTGCGTTAGGAATTACACCAGTCATCTCCACTCATTGGCAGCAGACAAAAATTTCCCTTCTGATGCAAGAAAACTTTTGAAACAGGCCATTCGCCGTTTAACAGTGGCAGTACGAGGTGCAATTCGGCACTGTGGAAAAGAAAAAAAAAAAAAAGATCTCATCAAAGATTTGAGAAATGGTCCTAAACGTGTTTTTGGATTACTTTCTGAATGTAGTGGTTATTCCTGTGACGGAGACAAAACGGGTGCAAACATTCTGCCAGACATTTGCAGGTCTGGTTTATATGGAGAAATATGTAGTCTAATTGAAAAGACTGGTAACAAAAACCCCGCGGCTTGTAGAAAATCAAACAAGCAATGCAGCGGAATGTTACATGAGTGTGGTAGCTAATTTCAATGCCAGCAAATGAATCGATTACTGTCAGCGAAGCTCTTTTCAGAGGCGATGTCATATCGCGGTACTAAGACTTCAAAAGGCATGCATGGGAAGTGATCCCTTTCCATAAATGACTGGAAAAAGCCCTGGAACAACACTTTATAAGGTTGTATATAAGAGAATAAGGTGTCAAAACTCATCACGCCGTAAATTGGAATTCCAGGATGACACTCCTGTAAAACGTAAGCACCTAAAGACGGTGATTATAGGCCACTTTCCTTGGAGCCTGAGAGTTTCGAAGAGCATGAAATGGCAAACGCTGAACTGGCACAAAAATGTTTGTAGCTTCAATGCGAGTAACTGAAGAAGACTGTAACTGTGCCAGACAAGCCAACAAGCAGAATGTGAAGTGTGGCATGAGCTGAGACGACCATGCTTGACTGCGAGCAACTTAGGAACAGTATGTCAATAGATATAAAATGTGTGTGCTGGGCCACTTTCACAAATCTCAAAAATTTAACAAAATATCAAGAAACTGAAATTCTCAAAAATTTAACAAAATATCACGAAACTAAAATTTTAAAAAAATGTAACAAAGTATCAAGAAACTAAAATTCACAAAAATGTTAAAAAAAATTGTTTTTAAAATAATTTTCATTTTCAAAAATTATGAATTGTTTTTATAGTAAATAAATAAATATGGATCCAGCGCTCAACAAGTTAAATTACTCAATCGAGTTTATGAGACTTAATGAGTTAGAATTAAATAAACATTTTTAAAATATGCCATAGAAAAAATATTCACACATGTTCACCAGTATTTCTACTAAGCCCGGGGCTTTATTCATTCATGACTTACAAGATTTTCGTCTGCTCCAGAGGTCAACATATAATATATGTATATATATATATACATATATATATTATTTTTAATTTGGATATATGTGTGTGAATGTTATGGTAATGAGGGTGGCAACTCATTAACACGACTGAAACTTTATTGTGTCCGGCGAAGGAACCTGTACCATTCCATCCACCATGGTTATCTGAAAACGAGTTACAGCATTCGTTCGATACCGGTACATGGGATAGGTTTGTCCTGTTTTTTATTGTGCGATTAGATGCATATTTACTTGACAATGAGGGCACCTCTCATTATTTGGTAATAATACCATAAATATTGGCCGAGATTGAACTAACAACCTTTGTGTTATAAGACACACAGCTTACCCTAGGACTAGCCGGTAAGATATGATCGCTTCTCAAAAGTTCTTTATGAGATGAAAAAGTTATATGAGGTAGTAAATTAAGTTCCATATTTTCCTAACATATAGCGCTAGTTTACAACATGTTGTATTTCAATATTTTTCTAACAGATAGTGCTACTTTACAGAACACTATAGTAGTGCCATTTATTAAAAAAAATTGTAGACAAAAAATTTTATCTAGTTTTATATAAATGTATAAAATATAAAATAAATTTAAAATAAAATGAAAATTAATAACAAAAATTGAGGCTTTACTAAGTTTTCTAGAACCTCAAAGTATTAGGGGAGTACAATTTATTCAAAGGTATTTGCCAGAGACCGACAAATCTAAGATGAGAAAGGAAGTTGTAGTTGAGACGCTGGAACTCACTTCGAAACTCACAATTTAAAGATGACGGAAGTTGTGGTTTGATAAGCACATAGACTGAGAAATTGAGGATGCAAATTTGAGACTTAATGTTTACCAAATATTGATTAATAAATTCATTAAAAAATTTAAAAACTGTAAATTAAAATTAGTATAATTAAAATTAAAGAATTATTAAAAATAAAAATAAAATAATATAGAAAAAATATTTTTATACGAACGAAAAATTTATGAATAGATCTAACTATATAATGAAACTATCAACACATTTTATAGATTAATTAACATTTTCATTAAATTATATAAAAATTATACAACTTTGGATTTATAAAAAGTTTGCGTTTTCTTAATTGTAAAAATATTGATATATTATTAAAAATAACACACGTTGATAATAATCCAAGAGCAATATGAACAATATTTCGGCAAATTCTTCATTAATTTAATAATTAAAAAAATTATATATCTTCAGTAATCTTTTCTTTCACTTGATCTTAAGTTAGATTTCTTTGACTTACTAATATCACATTACATATAGTAATCCCTGCCATAATTTCATTAAAATCAACACTAATTTTTATATTGTATTATCTTTAACTTTATTTACCATCAGGATTTAAAATTAGTTTATAATAAATTTCATTGTTTATATAATTTATAAAAGTTTTTGTTTCATTATTTACGAAATCTTGATATGCTAAATACATTTGATAAGTATAGCGAATTTAAAAAAATTATAATTTCAATGTTATTAATTTTCATGCCATTTCAGATAGGTTAAGTCAATTTCATTCTAATTTAGTAAAAATCTTTCCTCATTTATCTGTTTTGACAAAATATGTTAAAATGGACAATTTTAATCAATTTAAAATTGACACAGCTCTAAAAAAAATGTTCATATTAAAAATTAAAATTTTTATAGTTTTAAAAATTATGTTGCTTTTGAAAAGTGAGTTAAATGGTTATATTCAAAATTATAAATTTTGGTATTTTAAATATGATAAAGCATTGAAAACTGAGTTAAATAATTATATAAAAAATTATACAGGTACCGATTTTGCTGAAAGACATAAAACATAGGACAAATTATTAAATATATTTCAATTTATTCTATAATTAATTATAAAATTCTGATAATAATAATACAATAAAATTTTGTTTCAATAATTATGCTTATGTCAAAAGTGAAAATTGTTATGAATTGAAAAATGATGTTGTTTTGGAAAGTGGATTGAATTATTATGTTTAAAGTGATAACTTTAATATATTAAAAAATGATGTTGCATTAAATCTGAGTTCAATAATTATGTAAAAAATAATAAACTTTACCTACTCAAAAGAGATATTGCTTTGAAATCTGAATTAAATAATTATGTTAAAAATTATGAATTTAATCACTACAAAAATGATGTTGCTTAAAAATCTCAGTTAAATAATTTTGTTAAAAATTATAATTTTGATATTTTTAAAAAGTTGTTATACAATTAGAATTCAAAACATACAGTAAATCTATTACTAATAAATATGATAATCTTAACAATAAGTTAACTGATAAAATACAGCTAATTTTTGATATTGGTATAGATTATAATGTTTTGGATTACACTTTTTATATTTAGTAATGATTATGAAACTTTCTTAAATATTATATAATTTTCATTGACTACATATACAAATACTTTCAAAAGTTAGTATTTTGTTCATAGGTTGAGTTTACCATATTACGTGTCTTTTATTAAATAATTTTGTGTATTCTCCTAAAACATTTCCAAGACCTTTTTGCTTGATTATAATCATCACTTATATGTGATCTAATAAATTTTGAACAAAATTTATCTTTTGAAGGTACTCTGTTTCTTTTTTTTTTTTTTAGAACCCATATATTAGTATGGATAAACACTTTTTTATTATTAAATCTTATTCTTCTTTTACAGAATTTTTTTTTTCTCTAAAGTGATTATTTTTAAGATTTTTAGGTAACTAATATATATATATATATATATATATATATATATAAGAACTCATAATCTTGAATGTGATTGAAAATCTTAATTCTAAATCTATTTGAACTTTTCTACTTTAAAAAATATATTTTTTATTGTTACATATTACATTTATTTCTTCATTATCTTCTCCTAATCCTTTAATTAATAAAAAAGCATCATAACCTTATCAATTAAAAATATATATTGGTCAAAATGTTGGACTTTGATCATTTACACTAATATATGAATGGGCAATTCCTCTATAATTCCCAGATAAGAGATCATGTTCTTTAACTTTTTGCATATTAATTTTAATAATTTTGATATAATTATTTAATTTCCCTTTATAATATTAAAATAAAACATTTTGTTCTTCATTTAATTTTCTTCTACATTAAGTATTCAAAAATATTCATTTTTACTTTTTAAATCTAACATTTTTACTTGCCCTTTATAATTTTTCTTCGCTAATATGATATATAGTTGCATTTTTTAATTCTTATAATTCTCTACTAGTTAATTTTTTTCAAATTTCATATTTTTCCTATATAAGTTTTTCATTTCTTTTGATTCTTTAATTAGTATTTGAATAAAAACTTTTGTTGCATTTTACCAGTGTATTCTATAGGTTTTTATAATCACCAACAGAATATTTTATTTAGTAAGAAAAACTTTCTGATTCATGTTTCTGATACTTCATCATATAAGATTTTTCTGGTTTTGGCTCACACTGATTCATATTCTTTAATAATCATTCAAAATCAGCATAAATAACCAAATGAATTTTTTATAAACGATTTTAAGTTTTAAAAAAACATTTTTGATTCGATTTTGGCATTTATATTCTAACAGCTTCATTTGTCGAGCAAGATTCCAAAATATTATCAATTTCTAAACCAATATTGTTATATTTAGAAATTCTCTCAACATGATATGTTGCTAAATGTAATGCTGATTTTATAGACTTTAGATAACATTGATTATAATTATTTTCAACATTAATTAATGCAATTTTTTTCTGGTGATTATACATATGATGAAGCATTTAATAGATTATATTTTTTGACACATATTTCTAAATTATTTATTTGATGTAATGACCAACCAGAACCTTGAGCTTCAAACTCCAATTTTTAAATTAAAATATCATTGAATTAATTATTTTAAGTTTTATCTTATTTGCTAATTTATAAATTTGTGTTTTGTTTCTTTGTGGTATTTCTAATATATTGCTATTATTGGAAATGTATGATACAAACAATTTAAACTTTAATATTATAGCATTGTTTGATATTAAATATAATTAATTATTTGATCATTTATTCTGTGTTGATTGTAAAAATGTGCATCACTTTAAATTATAAGTGTTCGCATTCCTGATCTAAAAGCTGTATATTTTCTTATAATTATTTTTCTTTCTGTATATAAATTATCTAGCAGTTTATTATTATTTCTTGAAAATGAAATTTAAATTTTTCTTTTCGCGATTAAATCATTAAACTCTTTGCTGATAAATTTTGAAATGGAATGTTAAATTTTTTTTTCTTTTTTGATAAAATAATTAAACTCATTGTTAATTTTGCAAAAATGGAAAGTTATAAAATTCTAATGTTCCTTTAAAAATAGCATTATTTATAATAATTTGTTTCTCAATAAAATACCTCTTCCTCTTTCTTTCATTTATAGTACACTACATACAGAATTTAAAAAATGTTGATGAGATTCATCTAGGCTATGTGTTTTTTATATAAGATATATATTCTCTAAACCAACAATATTGTAAATGAAATAAATTTAATTTTTTTAAATTAAATTATGTTTAGATCTATAATAGTTAGCCATAAAATATATTAAATCTGATTATGTACTATATTTCAAATAACTATTATAGTTACATTTTAAAGAATATTATTAATTTTTTTAATGTCATATTCTTTAACTTGTTATATACATCATTAACTTTATATAAAGTTTAATTTGGTTTTTTTTTAATAATTGCCTTTTTGTTCAATCTAGTTATTAGTAATAATTTTATGAATAATTATAGAAATACAAATTATTTTATATATTTATTTTATGAATAATTTTTTAAATTTAATTATTAATATTAAAAATTCCTTTAATTTTTTTATAATTTCAATGCTGGTTTCTTTTTTATTTCCTGTTTTTTACATATTCATTTTTACATTGCTTACATAAATGAGAATGTTTATCTCTTGTGAAATGATGAGTGCCAACAAATAAAATATTTTTTCTTCACAATTTTTACATTCTTTGGTTAATATTCTTTTTGTATTTTATCGTTAGATATTTTTAAATATTTTTTATTATATTGGTTACTAATATTTTCCCACAATCACAAAGTGCTTTTTCCAAATTTTATCTTGTGTTCGTTTTTATAATTCTTTAACATGTTCATTTGTACATACAATTATTTAGCCAGTATTAATATGTAAAAAAATTTTTTTNGTTTTTATAATTCTTTAACATGTTCATTTGTACATACAATTATTTAGCCAGTATTAATATGTAAAAAAATTTTTTTGTTAATGAAAAGAATTTAAATATTTTACTTTACCGCACTTACTACATTTCTTATTATTAATTATATTAATNTTTTTTGTTAATGAAAAGAATTTAAATATTTTACTTTACCGCACTTACTACATTTCTTATTATTAATTATATTAATAATTAACTCATAATTGACTATCTTTAAATGTCTTGATAGAGAAATTTAAGAATATATATACCACACTCACATATTACTTTATTTTCATTCATTATATTTTCGTAGTCTACATGTTATTTTTTTTAAATAAATAAACTTTACTTTTTAATTTTTAATAATTATATAAAATTTTATATTTAATTTTTTATTTTAAAAATAATGAACATTTTTACAATAAATAAAGACAGATTCATTTCTCTGAAATTTAAATAATGCAATTGAGTTTATAAAACTAAATCAGTTAGAATTAAATAAAAAATATAAAACATATAATGTTCAGATTATGGATACAATGAATGATTAAAAAAACTAATGTTTTATGGATGAAATATTTAAGATCGTTTTGCTCGATATAAAATTTTAAAATTATTGAAAATTAAAATTTGAGAATTCTGAATGAAAAGGGTTATTATCTTTGTTATAAGGTATTTGTGAAAACTAGAAAAGATAAGTAAATTCATTATATTAAATTTTCAAAATAATAATTTATTATGGTTTTTAATTTTTATATGGTTAATTTATATATTGTATAGTCTAAATTTTAACATATCCTTAGTGTCCTGATATTTTGTTAAACTGTTGTAAATTTTTGTTTCTTTATATTTTGTTAAATTTTTAAGCATTTTAGTTTGTTGATATTTTGTTAAATTCTTGAAATTTGTGAAAGTGGTCCAGCATCCCCATTTTATATCTACGTATGTCGACGAAAGGACACCGCACCTTGCTCTAATCTTGTTGAACAGCTTTTATACACGCTAACAGCACATACAATGTGCTGTTAGCCTAGTGTACTAGCCTAATTGTGAAGAAATGTGGTTTGTTTATAGACTTGCAACACGGTTTTTTAGGAGTTAGCCCCGATTGACTTATCGTATCAGAGAAAGTTGTGGTAGAAGTGAAGTATGTACCCTCAGCCATAAGCACAGGTCTGCGAGACACCGCAATAAAATAAAAAGGCCTTCATTCTCGAATTGATGGACGACCAAAACCTTCACCTAAGACGCAAACATGCATACTTTTGTCAGATACAAGGTACGTTAAATATTTCACAAATGGAATTTAGTTATCTTGTTTTCATAGCCAACACAAAATAAGACCTACACATCGAAAAGATAGCCAAAGATGAGAAGATTTGGGAGAAATAAATGTTACCAAATCTAAATAAATTCTATTGAGAGTGCCTACTTCCGGAAATAGTTGACCCTTGCATGATCAAAGGCAATCCTATCCGTTAACCGATATCAATTATAGAACCTCAAAAAAAGAAAGCTGAGAAACAGAAACATGCATCGGCCAACAAGAAATATAATTCTGCAGGAAAAGCTCCACGTGACCATTAGAAATAGCCATGGAACATGCCTTGACTGATGTCAAAATTCTAACTTATTTTATTGCATATTTCTGTTTTATGTGTCATAAATGTGACATTCCAATTGATAATTACTTTTTTCGAAGGAACACCTTACAGTTTCTGTATTGTTTAGTTTTGTTTTAGAACTAGCTAGCTGCACAAGAGATCCTGTATAGGGAAATGATATCGTTAATGACTGAAGGGTGTTTGTTCAGAGATTTTTATCATTGTCTATAGTATCGNTCCTGTATAGGGAAATGATATCGTTAATGACTGAAGGGTGTTTGTTCAGAGATTTTTATCATTGTCTATAGTATCTGGACTTGCAGATTTTGTTACATTACTGATTATTTTTATTATATTACATTTTATTGCAATATTTGTATAAATGTTGGGAAAGTGTAGTCACTGAAATGTTTTGCATTGTACATTCGCGCTGATCGGATTCGTTTTGAAATGAAACGACAAATGTTTCATGGCGTATATTTTCACGCAGACACTGACGTGCAGATCTGCAGTAAAGCTGGGAATGCCGACTCAACTGCGGGCATGTAACTCTGCGTCTGCGGTAACACGCCTGCAGTCGCTGACGTTGTAGTTTGGTTCCCAACGTGCTCAAATNTCCTGTATAGGGAAATGATATCGTTAATGACTGAAGGGTGTTTGTTCAGAGATTTTTATCATTGTCTATAGTATCGGGACTTGCAGATTTTGTTACATTACTGATTATTTTTATTATATTACATTTTATTGCAATATTTGTATAAATGTTGGGAAAGTGTAGTCACTGAAATGTTTTGCATTGTACATTCGCGCTGATCCGATTCGTTTTGAAATGAAACGACAAATGTTTCATGGCGTATATTTTCACGCAGACACTGACGTGCAGATCTGCAGTAAAGCTGGGAATGCCGACTCAACTGTGGGCATGTAACTCTGCGTCTGCGGTAACACGCCTGCAGTCGCTGACGTTGTAGTTTGGTTCCCAACGTGCTCAAATNGGGCATGTAACTCTGCGTCTGCGGTAACACGCCTGCAGTCGCTGACGTTGTAGTTTGGTTCCCAACGTGCTCAAATTTGCGCAAATGAACTGCACAGAGTTGTTTATGTAAACAATAATATGTTATATTTTTATAAATTGACAAAAATGCCTGTTATTCGATATTTTGATTCCGTATATGACTGATTACTGTCTTATGTATTTTTATGGTGTATTTTTATTTTTATTTTATATTTGAACTATAATTGCTTCATTCCAAGAGTACTCTGCATTTCTTTGAATTACAGTATCCTGTTTCTGTGTCTTCTAAAGCTAAACACAGATATTTCTCAACCTGAAGAAGCTGAAATACTGAATATAGCAATATCTTTCACCGAGTGAAGTGGCGCAATGGTAACACACTGGACTCGTAATCGGGAGGGCGTGGGTTTTAATTACTCCCCGGCCATCCTGATTTCTGTTTTCCACGATTTTCCTAAATCACTCTATGTGAATGCCGGGATGGGTCTCTAAATACAGCCTAAATACATACCGTATCCAACTCCTCCCCAATTTATTTCCCTTGGGCGTTCCCTGCTAAGCAACAGTGCATAAGATATGGGGACGATAACAAGCCGTACTAAAAAAAGGCGTCTGCTATAAATTAGGTGTGTCGCCATTGTTTGCAGTCGGACTCTTCGAGACAAATTCTGCTAAATAATTTCAGTTAATTACATGTAATGTGCGGAATTATATTTCAGATCGGAGACTGTAAACGAAGGGCATTGCATATCACATAATTGAGACAGGTTGTGGCATCTGAAAAATAACAGCAGTATAATATTTTGGTAATTGTAGTTTTCTTAATCTTTTTCAACAAATACAGCACGTTTTTGAGTTACTATATTTTCTCGTCACCCAATGCGGTAATGAAAACGTGGCACTTTTTTCACTTCGAATAAAACATTCATTAACAATTAGAAAAGAATGTGCTGCGATTGTATTAATATTTCCATTTTTTTNTTTTCACTTCGAATAAAACATTCATTAACAATTAGAAAAGAATGTGCTGCGATTGTATTAATATTTCCATTTTTTTATTCAGTATGGTTGGCATTTATTGAGAACAAAGGATCATTACCACATTAGCAACAAAGTACAAAGTATTTGCCGTCCGAGATGAACGACAGTATATATGCAGCTGCCAGAACGAACTAAAATAACTCTCAGTGTCCATGTATGTGCGTGTGTATATATATATATATATNATTTTTTTTATTCAGTATGGTTGGCATTTATTGAGAACAAAGGATCATTACCACATTAGCAACAAAGTACAAAGTATTTGCCGTCCGAGATGAACGACAGGATATATGCAGCTGCCAGAACGAACTAAAATAACTCTCAGTGTCCATGTATGTGCGTGTGTATATATATATATATATACACATATGATTTTGGATAGCAGTTTTCACTGCTGCAGTTAAAGTTTTATTTTTTTTTTAACATAAAACATTAATACTGCCACACGTGCAGACCGCCTGACGTGGGTGTGCGTGGCCGCCAGGGCGTCTGCACGTGTGTTCAGTGTTGATGCATTACGCTTTAAAAGTGAACACATTAGCTGCAGCAGTGACATTACTATCCAAAAAAATTTATTTATATTACGATTCGTTACCACTGAAAAGCGAGTATATAATTATCTAAAGTATTGAGAGCGTTATAAGTTATGTGTGTAGTATTGTTGACATAGGATTATTTTTAATTTTTAAATAGGTTAGCGAAATAGAATGTTTTACTTATTTAGAAACAACATGTTTACAGTTCTAATAATTACTCTCAACTACAATTCTAAGCCAAGTTTAGATGGGTCTCAAACATTTCGTGACATAACTGTACTCGGAAAATATACGCAAACGCACCAACAATTACATTACTGTCAATATAAAATAAACCGCTACCCAACTGTTCCATCATAATTGCTCAATTTTACATACTCGGAATAAAACTTGCTGTATGTTATTATATAGCAACGAATTATATGTAGTCGATTACGTTTCGTGGAACACTGTTTCTTGGATTGATCTCTGACTTCTACGGGAGGAAAGAGAAAGTTTCATGTCGTTGCGTTGCTGTGAAAATTCCCTTTTCGTGCCTGCGACTGCCACAACAACCCGAGCGATGAAGAGACGGTGCGGAAGTGACGTGGGAGGGTGAGTAAACGTGGGCAGTAGGCGGACCAGGCACAGCCGCGATAGATCGTGGCAACACTGCAGCACTCCTCAATCTCTCGCCGCAGTCATTTGTCGCTTGCTGGCTCCTGCGCCCGGGCTCCGCACATTCCGCATTCCGCATTCCGCATTCCCGCGCCAACTGGCGGTCAAGAATCGCAACTGTGACCTTGACGCCTAGCCGTAACTACCGCACGAAATAGCAGTTCTACTCAGGACAGTATACGGTCGGGATTACAATGACTTCACGTGTTACGTAACACGTCACGAGCAACACGTTTACGTAAGCCTGCTACTTATGGTTTCGAGTCTCGAACTGAGAGCTCCACGCCATGCCTAACCAACGGTTAAAGCTTAAATGTGTATGTTAGGTGCTATAAGCAAGTAAATAGACGAAAAAATCACGTACAAAGTTCGTTAACAATGATTCAAAACTCGTGTCATTAATACAATTGCTAACCTCTTATTTAATTCCGACCCCTGAATTATTGCGTTTCACCGTCATCTTTGTTACCCTTATCACAAAACCAACATAAGTACACTACTGGCTTTTCATGGAAGAAACACCTAAGTGACTCTTTATTTAAAATCGCTGGAATATATTCGGTATAAATGTATGGTGTACAAATAAAAAGTAGGCTGTTAGACATATTTTGGACAAAGAATGAAGATGATACAGGATGATATAGGGACTATTGTTCGAATACCGATCTGTTCATTGGACCATTTTTAACGAACTAACCTTGTACGAGATTTTCTTTCTGTTTGTATGCTTATATGCACCTAATATATACACTTAATCAATATACATAATTTAATCATGGCGTAGGGCCATCAAGTTCGAGACCCGAAACCATAAAATTATATTAATTTTCTATCGAACTTAGAAAAACATCTGCTGTTTTTACCCAGCGATGGGAGAATGTTTCAGGAATATGTAATGAAGACAAAACGGAATATTTAGAAGAATAATTAATATAGGGGGTATACGAGGTTTGCAAATTGATAATGGTATGAGTTTCAGAAGATTATTAGCGAAGTTCGTGTGAGAATTTCTGACTGATTACATACGCCCGATATAAATGTTTAACCAATATCCATCGGTTAGGCTATGTGTTCGAGACCCGAAACCATACAAATTTTAATTTTCTCTCGGACTTTGAGAAAAATCTACTGTTTTCACTTTTTGATGGGAGAATGTTTCAGTAATGTATAATAAAGGTGAAACGTAACATTTAGAATAATAATTATGGAGTCGGGATGAAATATGAGGTTCGCTATTCGATTAATGACCTGAGTTTTGTAAGCCATTTTAGCGATGTTCTTACATTATTTTTTCACTATTTAGTTTTCATGTGCAGTTTATACAGAGTTTTAAGCAATATACTTCGGGTAAGCATTGCGTAGGGTCTCGGGTTCGAAACCGAAAATCGTAAATATATTAATTTTTTCTGAGACTTATAAAATATCGTACGGCGTTTTCCGAGAGATGGGAGAATGTATATATAGAGATACCTTAGTTGTTGTTCAGAGGTTGGGAAGTTAACATCGATTTGGAAGTATTCTCTCCTATACAGTGAAGATGAATTGCGCCTACGAAGGCCTGCCCTTGACCTCAACGATCATGGATCCGCGCCCTGCATCATCGCTACGTGATTTTTGTCAGCGTCGGTTCTGCGACAGAGTTTTCACCTTTGGTCAAAATGCTCGGCGACATGAGAGAACCGCCTGTACGAAGAGTCCTTTTTTCATTATGAAACATTACGTTATTGGTCCCCTGCAGTTTATGCAAGACGATGCATTGAAGGAACACACCAGTTAGTGATAATGTCAATACCCCTGCTGCATCTGTGTGTACTGATTCCACAGACGATTATGATGGGACACTTAATGCTAAACACGGAATGAGTGCAGTAGAGTCGGTTTGTGTGGAATGTACACTGGCAAGACTTTCGCGTGAAGTAGAAGAACTTCAAAATAAACGGTCGTCGGATCTAAATACTGAAGACCATACAACTCCCAATACAATGAAAAGTAAACTTGATATTACGGACGAAACAGGAGGTGAAGATGATCATGAAGACTGATGATGACTATTACAACAGTGATGGGGCTGAAGATGATGGCGAATTTCTCTATGCACTGGCACGCCCCTCTACCACATTTGCAACAACAAGCAACATGAAGAAGGTGGAAGATGATAAGAATACTGACTACCTATTTTTCGAAGACCCGAATGAACTTCTTGATAGACTCAGACATTTGATTGACCTGCAAAAAAGCGGGTACCTCTCATACATAATTGATATATCTTCAATCATTAGACAACTGTAGGAGAGGGGTTACATCGCATGATGAGATGAAATGATTTCTTCTAAAATTGTAATCTGTAAAATAAGAAATAATTTATTTTATAAAATAATTGTATTAAAATTTTTTGTTGTGTGTCGTATCCTTTATCCCTCACAACTTTAAAGTGGTGCAGTGAGAACTCAACTATTAAAGTAAATGATCTGGATACAGAATATTAATGAAGACTTTAGGTACAAAAATGCTCTGATAGTGGACTGCATACAAAATATTAATTCATTCAACATGTACAAATTTTGGAGATGGGGAACTAATGAAATTTCCAAATGTTTGGGGGTCCAGGTATACACCAAAGGATTGATCGAAGGATTAGTAAGGATTTGTGAGGATTGTGAAGGATTGGTGCGGAGAATTTATGAGGATTGATGAGAAGATTGCTGAGGATAGGTGGGGGTTTGGTGTAGAGTATTGCGTAGAATTGTTGAGGATTGGTGCATGTTGGTGCATAGAATTGTTGAGGATTCGTGAGGAGGATTTTTTAGGATTGGTGCGGAGGATTGTTGAGGATTGGTGCGGAGGATTGTTGAATAATAGTGTGGATTGGTGCGGAGTATTGATGAGTATTGGTGCCGAGGGTTGTTGAGGATTGGTGCAGATTAGTGGGATTGGTGCAGATTAGTGCAGAGGATTGGTGCGGAGGGTTGCTGAGGATTGGCGTGGATTATTGCTGAGGATTAGTGTAAATGGGTGCACATGATCGTTGAAGATTGGTGCGGATAATTGGTACGGATTGGCTCTGACTATTGTTAAGGATTGGTGCGAATCGGTGCGTGCGGACGATTGTTGAGGATCGGTGCCGATTGGGGTGGTGGATTGTTGATGACTGGTGCGGAGGATTGTTGATGATTGGTGCGGAGGATTGTTAATGATTGGTGTGGAGGATTGTTGATGATTGGTGGAGATTGGTGCAGAGGATTGATAAAATTGGTGCAGATTGGTTCGGAGTATTCTTTGGAGACTGGTGTGGATTTTTGAGGATTATTGTTGAGGATTGGTGCGAATCTGTGCGCGCGGACGATTGTTGAGGATCGGTGCCGATTGGGGCGGAGAATTTTGGAGGATTGTTAGGGAGTATAGTTGATAATTGGTGTGAATTGGTGCACATGATTGATAAAAGTTGGCGCGTATTGGTTTGGAGTACTCTTTGGAGATTTGTGCGGATTGGTGTGAATGATTGTTGAGGATTGGCGCGGATTGTTTCGGATAATTGTCGACTATTTGTGCGGATTGGTGTTAAGGATTGTTGAGGATTGGTGCGGAGGATTGATGATGATTGGTGCAGATTGGTAAAGAGGATTGATGATTATTGGTGCGGATTTGTGCGAATAATATTTGAGGGTTGGTGCGGAGGATTATTGAGAATTTATGCGGAGGATTGATAATGATTAGTGTGGATTGGCATGGAGGATGGTTCAGAATTGGTAAGGATTGGTGCGCAGTATTCTTTAGGGTTTGATGCGGATTGGTGCTGAGGATTGTTGAGGATTGGTGCAGATTGGTGCAAATATTAGTTAAATATCGGTGCATATTGGTGAGGAGGATTGATGAAGATTAGGGCGGAGTATTCTTTGGGGATTGGTGCGGATTAGTGCGGAGAATTCTTGTGGATTGGTGTGGATTGGTGCGGAAGGTTGTTGAGGATTGGTGAAGATTTATGCGGAGAATTGGTGTGGTTTGGTGCAGAGGATTGATGAGGATTAGTGTGGATTGATGTAGTGGATTGTTGAGGATTGGTGCGGATTGGTGCGGAGAATTTTTGAGGTTTGTTGTGCATGGGTGCGGAGGGTTGTTGACATTTGGTGCATATTGGTGCCGAGGATTGTTGAGGATTGGTGCGGATTGGTGCGGAGGATTGATGAAGATTGGTGCAAGATTGTTTATGGTTGATGTAGATTTGTGTGGAGCATTGTTGAGATTCTTGCGGATTGTTGCGGAGGATTTATGAGGATCTATGCGGTTTGATGCCGAGAATTATTGAGGGTTGGTGTGGATTGGTGCAGAGTAGTGTTGAGGATTGGTGCGGATTGGTGTGGAGAATGTTTGAGGTTTTTTGTGTATTGGTGCGGATTGGTGTGGAGAATGTTTGAGGTTTTTTGTGTATTGGTGCGGAGGGTTGTTGACATTTGGTGCGTGTTGGTGCGGAGGATTGTTGAGGATTGGTTCGGATTGCTGCGGAGGATTGTTTATGGTTGGTGGGGATTGGCGCGGAGGGTTGTTGACGATTGGTGTGGATGGTTGCAGAGGATTTTTGAGGATTGGTGCGGATTTGTGCGGAGAATTGATGAGGATTGGAGAGGATTAGTGAGGAGGATTGTTGAATATTGGTGTGTATTGGTGCACAGGATTGTTGTGGGTTGGTGCGGAGAATTGATAAGGATTGGTGAGGATTGGCGTGGTGGATTGCTGAGAATTGGTGGGGAGGATTGCTGAGAAAAGGTGAGGAGGATTGCAGAGGGTTGGGATTTATCGACGTAGTGATGTCTGAGAAGAACACGAATGATTATCATCCAACCTGCTCTCGTATATTCCAAGTCTGAAGGGCCATTGTTTCGTAAACCATAGACAAATATGCTTTTAAAAGAGTTGGTAGATGCTGATCTATACCGTAATTTTATCATACTTGCGCATAGAGTCGTTACTCATATGATGGGCCTGGAATGGTCATATACATACATTTAAATAATCTGTATATCATATTTATACGAACAAAATGGTCGAGGCAGGAAATAATTTGCAAATTCCGACATCGTGTATTAATTAGACTTCAAGAGAGGAGACCGGAAATGTAAGAACTGAATCACAGATGTTTGCATTGTTCCGCTATTCCAGAAAAAAATATGCTTGAAGTGTTAGTGGGCGTAACTGCTTAGCACCTTCGGGGACATTCGACAATCCCAAGTCCAGGGTTTCTGAGCACCCCCTGAGTCGAGCCGAAGACTATCGAGTTCACCCTAGTTGTTCCTCAGAAGGTGGCTCTCAGCCACAGCCACACTCACACAGCTCCCGTTTAAAATACATTGCGCCTGACTCCCCATACGTACACTACTACTACTAAATTTTTATTTTTACAAACATTTTAACTTTCAAGTGGAATAAGGTAAGATAAGAAATAATGACGCATTTCAAACGTTGTCGGTTATTGTAATTGATTGGAGGATTTTAACGTCAGTAAAGAGCAATGACCTCGGTTTTTATCTAACAATTTTGTACCCCTACTGACAAGTAGATTTTTGTGAGTCAAACTCAATACTAAAAATTTTTTGCAATTGGTACTTACCACGAGGCACCGTAGATCACCTTCAAAACAGTGATTTAAATCTTATGCACTGTAATTTCAATACAGTGTAGGTTACAAATACAATAAACAGTATTATCACTGTCAAAAATTCTTGTGCCACAATTGCTGCGTGAAATTGGTAATTTAAAACAGCATCCACTCTTTTCCTGTAGCATTAAATATTAAAGGAGTACTAATAAATAATTTTACTTAAAAAGTAACAGTGCATGTGATATTTTACTACAACGTTATAACCATAGTNAAGGAGTACTAATAAATAATTTTACTTAAAAAGTAACAGTGCATGTGATATTTTACTACAACGTTATAACCATAGTTGAAACGCAATATGTTACTAGCTTGATATTAGTGTAGGTTTGGACACCAGTGCTTAAAGCTGGCCACTTCATTAACAGTTTTAGTTCAGTAAATAACTGCTACTCTACAAATTCTTCTGGTAATATTTTCATTTCAAACTAAATATATTCAAAAATGACCATGATGACTATAGTGTAACATGAAAATTCAAAATAACCAAGAGTTCGAAAACTATTCATAGATTTCAACTANAAGGAGTACTAATAAATAATTTTACTTAAAAAGTAACAGTGCATGTGATATTTTACTACAACGTTATAACCATAGCTGAAACGCAATATGTTACTAGCTTGATATTAGTGTAGGTTTGGACACCAGTGCTTAAAGCTGGCCACTTCATTAACAGTTTTAGTTCAGTAAATAACTGCTACTCTACAAATTCTTCTGGTAATATTTTCATTTCAAACTAAATATATTCAAAAGTGACCATGATGACTATAGTGTAACATGAAAATTCAAAATAACCAAGAGTTCGAAAACTATTCATAGATTTCAACTAATAATATATGGCCATGGATTTCGCAGTGTATCTTGCTTTTGGATAGTTGATAGTTACAAACACATTGAAAGATGCAATTTATTTGTATTTAAGCAGTAACATTGGGCATTCGCTGTTTAAAAACTAGATCAGTGAGACGTGTGACACACGGCTGTCGTGTAAAAAAACTATATCAATAAAGGGAATAGTGCTCTATTCTAGCATAAATAGCTAATTACCAGGGCTGTTTTTTTAAGATGGTGGTAACTAGCATTTGGTAACTTTTTTCCAACATAGGGCACAAAAAAACCTGACATGGCCCTTTCTATTCCAAACTGGATGCTATAAACGAATTGTAGTACAGTTATTTTTACTGAGTCATAGAAAATAAATATATGAGGGTGACAATGATACCGCTTTATCTGGAAGTCAAAAAATGGGCAATAAGAAATTAAAAAATATTCATATCATTGAATAAGGTCCACTATATACTGTATGGTACAGATTCCTAAATCGAAACATAAACACCATTAAATATCGTGTTGCCTTGCTGTCTTGCATATTACATTTTATTTCCGGTCATAGATTCATACATAAGAGTGTCTCGTCACTCTTATATTTACATACATAACACATCCCCTTTTACAAAAATTACAGACACTGATTACAAAAAAAAAAATTCATGTGGTAGTTCGGTACTTGATGTAGAAATTTGCAATTCAGACACAAAACGATTAGAAGTTGACATACGTTTATTTAGCATGTTACTACAAAATACAAAAAGGCATATTCTATTGCATTGTGCATGTAATTCAGTTTTCAGTTGATACCTGCCAAATGCTGAAGTTTGGAAGTCGGTATTGATTCTGCTCTGTGGCGTGAGGCGCCAGCATTTGATGCTAGCCCTCAGTGACAAGGCGTAGGAATACGTCGACACTGTTGTCTCTAGGTCCAATTTACTAATAAATTACACTTTATTTGCAAGTTCACATAATCGAGTTTTATTGTTGCTTGAACAGGTTAACTGGTACATGAACTCACGAGACAAACTCCCCTCCCCTTTTTCTATGTAGGCTACGTATGGTTTGACGCCGNGACGCCGCGATTGATCTCGTGAGGGGGGGGGGGGGCAGGATTCTTCACACCTGGTGTAGAACTACTTATCTGACACTGCGGTGTTGTCTTCCCTCGGCTGGCGGCTTGGAACTGCTCCGGTGCTTGGTGGGGCGTCCCGAAGCCTGGCCTCGAAGTTCCTCATTCTCGGGTCCACGCAGTACTCTGCGTTTGACGAAGTCTGACTGACTTTTCTCGGATTCTTCCCGCCGCACGTCCCGCTTGACGGCCTCCGACTGAGGTCGACGTCGTGATGCATTCTCGATCCTCGACTGACTCCGACTGACTGACTGACTGCTCGATCCGCGACTGACTGATTGACTGACTCGTTCATCGCACTGGCTTCGTCCGGCTCCGACCCAGACGCCTCGCTTCAGGTCCCCCGACTGACTGATTTGACGTATCTCAATTGACTGCCCTGTTCCTCCCTCCTTTGTGTGGTTTTGTAGCATCCATCACCATATTCAACTTCCCCCGTCTCTGCACGTGGTCCGGGGTGCTTGTCTTCCCCCTGGGTCATAAAACACGTGGCCGCTGCTCGTGTGGTCCGCAGCCGGCCTGGCCTCGCCCCTTGATTCTGGCCTGGAAGTTTATTGTTCCGTTCTGCATGTGCGGGAACTCTTGGGTGGTCTCTTTGGTTCGGCGCACTNTTATTGTGGTACAAGCCCGGGACAGACGCCGCTGGTGGTGGGATCTCTGTGTCCCTTGGGCAGCTGCAAAATGCAGCTGTGTCCGCGCGCTGGTGCCTTCCATTGTCTCCGAATGTCGTCTGCACGTGCAGGAACAGTTGCACATGCAGAAACCTTTGGTAGCACGCCTTTGAAGCTGCGAGGCTCCTGGCGTCACTCTTCCGGCACGTCCACAAAACCCTTAATCCTTATTGTGGTCGTCCGCCTGCGAGCTTCGCCAGAGCGTGTGTTCTGACGAATAAAATATAGGGACGCAGAATGCGTCACAGTTATACCCCAACGAACATTCTATCAAGTTACTACAAAATATAAAATGTCATATTCTATTGCACAGTCCACGTACATCAGTTTTGAGTTATACATAAACTGAACATTTTAACATGTTACAAAGTTCTAACACACAGCACTTAATTTCCCCAATTACAGATATCCCACCCAAACTATTTTGTAACACCAAAACTACTTTGTATAGTCATCTAGATATCTAGGTGGCCTGACCGCATGGTATGCCCGTAACCTAAAAGCATTGCTTTCTCTGATTTGTTCATGATTTCTACCCTACAAGCTTCACATCCATTGAGCGCTTTAAATCCTATTTCTTCATCTCAGTCCTATCTCTCTCTATCTCTCTCTCTGCAGGTTATTTTATCCTGTATATCTAATCCCATCTGTATACAAAACCCGGTTTGAGTTAGTTATCTAATATTCCTGAGCGATTTCATGAGGGTTCTCTGAACAGATGGTATCGTTCCGCTCCAACTAACCATTATCAATTACAAGAGGGTCCTTTTTGCTATCAAGGATCGACTGTTTACGGTTCCGTTCTACGGCATTATCAGTATCAGCACTTACTCTTTATTATCTGGGCCTTTCAAGAACTATTCGGTACCTGTCCTCGCCATTTGAGAATGGCTTCAACTCCTTAGACCGCCTGCTGTCCGGCAGCTAAATCAGTTTGTATGTTTCGTTGAGCTTTAGCGGTAAGCAAATCTCCATTTAAACGTCTGCCATAAAGAAACTACAGTAAGCTGGACATGGTAATTGACAATCAATATACATGTTTCTTTACTCAAAGAGTGATAACATTATGTTATTGTGGTCAAAGACTGCCTCCTTAGGGTTTCTACCTACCTGTCGCTTAAGCTGCATTTCAGAGGGTTGCAAATACTCGTTTCTTCTCGAAACTATTAAATGTGCGTCCAATACACTGACTGTTCTACGAAAAGAACACATACTTGAAATGAGGGCTGTTGAGTGCCTTCAATATGTAACGTACATAAGAAACACAATTTCAGAGTACTCCAAAATGGCTTAAAACAACTTTTTCAAAACGCTGTATCTTAACACCCACGTGCCAGATACATACCAAACTGCTCAAGGGCTCTGCATTGATACTCCTTACAGATTTTCTACCAGTTAAATAATAGGGCCACCGCTGAAATGTCAATAGGTACACGCAGCACGACGTTAATACTGCTCGCCAGTTGAGAGACTTGCGCTTACCCGCGATAGCGCACTTCATGCGCGTGGCATAGAGTCGCCCTTATGGCTCACTCACTTCTCGGCCTCAAATGCGGAAGAAAGCTTCTGGTATGCGAGAGCCTTAAGCTTTTTTCTTTACTGTCTGAACACTGCGTTCCGCAAGACCATTAGATTGTGCATGGGTATACGTTGGTGTATTGTAATGGGAGTTACACTGTTTCATAAATTCCCTAACTCCCGAGAATAGAACTGGGAGCCGTGATCATTGTAGAAGACCTCTGGAATTTCATGCCTAGTCATGAAAGGTTTGCAGTGTGTAACCACATTGCTGGATGAAAGATTTTTTTAAGTCGCCAAATTCTGGCTAGTTTGTGAACGAATCTAACCTACAACGAAGCGATAGCCCTTACTNGCCTAGTCATGAAAGGTTTGCAGTGTGTAACCACATTGCTGGACGAAAGATTTTTTTAAGTCGCCAAATTCTGGCTAGTTTGTGAACGAATCTAACCTACAACGAAGCGATAGTCCTTACTTCAGAATGTAAAATTTCAGCCGCTACAACCTGCCATGGTCTACTACGAACCTCCTTATTGACTTGATGATCCTAAAAATTTAGATTTTGAACTGCTTTGCATGTCATGCAGTTGCTAACCGAGCCCTTTATCTCTTTTGGCATTCACGGGGTCGCAACTTGCACTTTTGTATTCCATTGTGATTATAGTGGATTCTATAAATGATATCCCGTCTCATACCCTGGTGAACTACTATTTGCTTGTTTGTATATATTAAATCGAACTGTTGATTACTCTCGGAATGCTTAAAAAATTTAACTGCTAGTGGAATTTGTTATTGACTGAAGGCCCCACACTCAAAAGTATTTATTTAGTTTGCCCCAATCTTACAGCACCTAGTGTTTCCTTTTGGAGCTTGGTTATCATGTCCTGCGTGGCTCTTACATAGTGAATTATCAATCCCTTTTGAGTAGTTATTTCTTGCTCATGCATATCGAAATCCTCGCCAGGCCCACTCACCATCGATAGCGCATGAGCTACAGTAATTAATTACTTGCCATGTGTGTGTTTTAAGGTTATGTCATAGTTTTTCAGTTTTATACGCATCCGCTGCAGTCGTAACGGATACATCTGGAGGTTTGTTAAATATGGCCTATAAAGGTTTATGACTTGTCTTCTCGACTAACTTACGACCAAAAATATATTGGCGAAAACGTCCACAACCATAGCACATTTAAAATCTGAGCATAGTTTAGTTGCGCTAAGAAAAGTGATTTAGATGCAATAGCCACCGGTCTCTCTACATGCAACAACACATCTGCAAGGCCCTGTAGCTCAAATTACGCATTTCAAGGATTTTACAAAGGAGCAACCACAAAAACATTAAAACTTAAAATGGCAAACCAAACACAGTCATTCGCCTTAAGAGCAGCGAAATAAAAAAAGAGAATTATTTTTATTGAATGTCAGTTTTAAGGACGCGAGTAGTTTTACGAAGGAAAAACCAGGAAACCTCTTTGATAATACATATTATGAAATATTTTCTGTACAATTTAACATGTAACTTTTTTTTTTAATGATGTAGCACCAGAACTTAATAAGTCGTAATTTCCGGTATTTCTTAGTATCCTTATAAAATTATAAAGTTCAAGAAATTACTTAACATCTTACAAATTTAATTCTGGGTGAAAAAAAAATTATTTGAACAAACATTTAAGGTGCTAGATAGTTACTTTAAAAATTGAGTCCAAAAGTTTACATTTTAACAACTTGCATCGTGCTAGCTGACTGGGGACTTAAACCCGGCCCCTTGAATGCTTGACTTGAAGAGTCTCATGAAACTTATCTCATGCTGGAATCCAGGAGCTTTTTCGCAATCAGCCTGCAGCTTACCCTTGCTTTTAAAGAGCCACAAACAAGGGCTCCCATTATTAAAACGGGGCCTAGCATACTACACATTAGGGAACTCCAATCAAAAGTCTGAATTTAATTTTAGACTTGTGCATAGGTCAATAAAATGTATTTTGCTTGGCTAAATTTTTACAGCCGGAGCTACGGTGCCTCCATGGCGCCAGCGTAACCACAAGTCGTGCGATGCTAGCGCTGCTGGCGACAAACCAGGGACACTCCCAGCAGACATAGGCATGCTCCACGTCAGTGACTCCGCTCGAGGTATGTGAGGTGGTAACTCATGCTGGAACTCCGTGTCCTAAAATCAGCTGGCCCAGTCGACGGCCGGTATTCTATGTAGTATCTGCCTCGCCCAAGGCAGCCCACTGTGACTACTTCGTGCTTCCACAGCAAAGGTACGAATCTCCCATCAATGTCATGTAATATTTCTGCAGGATATTGCAGTGTTACGCGTATTCTATAAATTTTCACCGTTAAGAGAAAATTTGGTTGTGTTGCTAGTCTGGCAAGCGGAAATTCTGTTGAAATGAGACGCCTCGTCTCGCTTTTTTTTTTATACGTCTACCGAAACAGTGACTGGCTCGTGGGGATCATAATACTGCAGTACTGATTTGGATGTTACCAATATTCTCAAAATTTGGCATGAATTATGTAGACTGTCTCGTCTAACTTCTGCGGCTTCACGTCTGAGTCAAAATCTTATCTGCATCTGCGATGTCTTCGGACATTCCAGAGCTAATGGGATCTATGGTAGTACCATCAACTTCTTCGGGCATGGTACTGGCAAAGCCATCGACTACAGGATTAGCAACAGCTGTGTCATCAACTTCTTCAGGTATTAAGCCGACAGCACATTCGTCTTCTTCGGAATAGGTCACTTACAGAAGTGTCGCCATCGACTTCTTCGCGAATGTCATCGACTTCTTCGGATGGAGCACTTACAGCAGGGCCGACATCGATGACTTCACCAAGGCTTCGTTGCTTTTACTGTGGTAAGATATATGCTTACAGCCAAGGTGCAAGAAATCATGAAAGAGCTATTTGTGCGAAGGGTCCTTCCTGTGCTATGCAACAATGTGATAATTGCAAACGTTAGTTCAAACGATGTAATAAACTGAAGAGACATATCAAGAACTGTAAAGGCGGAGTTGCTGCAGCTAAGAAACGCCCTCTACTGGCGTGCGTGTGTTTGTGTTAGTGTGTGTGTGCGTGTGCGTATGCGCGCGCGTGTATGTGTGTATGTGTGTGTGTAGTTATCCTTTGAAATGAAAGAAATCACATGTTGTTGTTGGTTACACATTAGAAAATATTAAAAGCAACCCAATACTAATCTCCGGCAGTCCTCTAAGATAAGTAACATGCACTGCCAGAACCCAACTTCAAATATGCACTCATTTGCAAAACAATTGATAACTGTGAAGGTGCTATCGCATGGGCACATAAGTGGGTACAGGCACAGGACATGGTAGTATGTATACAGAAAACATGAAAATATTATATCACACCAAACATGTGCGCTGAACGCAGCGTGCTCCTCTAGTTCTGAACTTGCAGTCACTCCACCGTGTTTCGGATCTCGGTACCCCTTCCTCTGCTCCCTCTCTTCCACCTCCTTGGTTACCACTCCCTCCACGCATGCGCGATAGCTAGCCTTCCTCTCCTTTCGTTAGTGGTAATTTTTGCATAGGCCTTCGGCATCTCTCTCTGTTCGTTTGGGCACCGACTCATCAGCACTTCTCCATCCTTGATATGATTGCGTGATTTACCGGTGTGAACGGACGTACTGCTTTACCATGCAGGTGGGTTGAATGTTTGGCAGTGTTTATTTAAAATTTTAATTATATTGTCATAAGTGATAGTTAACTTCACCGGGATTTTGCTAACCGTTTATGTTCTAAATTCTTTTTTGACCTCCCGTTTCAAATTATGTTTCTGTTAAATTTACGCGGTGCAGTGACGGTGTTCTTGAAGTTTTGGTATTACTTTGTAGGAGGTCTTGTAAGATTTGCCTTTGCTTATCACGAGCTGGTGACGTGTTGTAACGTAGTGCGGAATCCAAATATACTACACTGTTTTCGCTTGGTTGCTTCTAATTGAAGTGTATTCTACACCCAGATGCAGGTTTTAATTGAGTATGTCGGGTTGTTATATTCTAGCCATAATAATATTTAATGTATTTTTGGTATGTTAGCTCCTTATGAGCACCTTCCCTGTAAATTTTTCGTCAACATTTTATATATATTTATTTTAATTGCCCGTGCTGACGTCTTTGTTCGGCTCAAGTTTTGAGTGCGCGTCGTGTACGTGGCTGTCCGTTGTGAACCTGTTTTATTATTACATTTTAATTACTTTCATGTCAAGCGCACTTATTTTGGTAACTTTTTATATTAATTGTTTGTTTTCTGAGGTTTTAGAGCCTTGTTTCTTGAATTGCAAGGTGCTTTTTTTTTACAGCCACATATTCTCAAACCTGATATGCTGAATTTTGGTAATACTTCATATGTTCCTGCAATTGATACAAGTTTTATTCTCAAAATAAGTGTTGATTGTAATCAACTTTGTACAGTACACATGGATTACAGTGGACCAACACTTGCAGGATGCACTTAGCATGGTGTTGAACCACCCGTAGCATGGAGACAGGTGGCGATACGGTCGGGCATGGCGGCATACAGACGTCGAATGTTCTCCTGAGGATGATCCTGCCACAGCTGGTGCAACCAACCCTCCAAATGCACCGTATTTGCCGCTGGCCAAAGTTACCGTCCAGTCAGGTTCATCCTGTTCTAATGTCGTGAATTTGTGCCATATTATACAGAAATGCAATGATTGTTTATTTATGTAACTTCAAGACGTAATTTGGTTTTCCTGTATGTTATTTTTGACTGGCTCAGTAATGATGTTTTTTATTATGCAAATTAACTGCTCAGGAATTTTCCCAATTTATTTTGTTTTTGCAACATATTTATTTGTCTTTCCATTATGCAATAATGTTGTTAAGTTTATAAGGCCTTAGTTACTGAGCAGTTGTTGACTCGTTGCCATGGCGTGGTAAGTAATATTTGCCTCTAGCACTCCCGTGGTTGGTTAATTTTCGAAGGCGTCATAAGTTAAGTCTATTTTGAAGAGGTTATAGCCATCTCGGTTTTGGATGGCAGGACACTGACCCACGTAGGCTCAGCCTGAAGGCTTTAAAATTAGTTTTTGAGGTAATTTTCTCCGAGTTTGCACCTGTAAATAGGCCGTCTCAATGCAGAATACGCGTTAGCTAAGCTAGTGAAAAGCATGCCTGTAAGGTCGACGCCCGCGTAATTTTAATAGGTATTAGAAAGTCGGACTATCACGTTGTGTTAAAGTGCTGGAACTGTTTGTGCACTACAGGCCTGAGAGCCTAGTTACGGGACAAGAAACTGATCGAAACTTTCCAAGCCTTCCAGATTTCGACATGTTAAATTTTGATTCAGCTAAGTTACCAATTTATTTTTACTAAAAAGGGACGCTATTTAAATTTTAACATTATATTTTATAACACTATGTTGGATTTAGGAACTGATCCCAACTAGCTTTTAACCACGGATCACCTGGCATAAGTCTTCAGCAATACCCTGCGCTAATTTTGAGAAAAAATAGGTACTACAAAATCATATTTTTATTTTAAAGTTTTTTCTATTTTTTTGCCAGACTTTAAGCTAGTGAGGTATTCTATTCACGAGAGCTTCTAGTATTGCCCCTAATTACATTTTGGACTTCATATATTTTATTGGGTCTACATAATATGTCAGAAATGATGCCTAATGTTTTTTGCACACAATGTTAGATTTTTGCATGTTTTGTTTACAGTAGAACATTTGTATATTCTTAGTGCTATCCGTATATGTAGTTATTGGGTTGTGTACTGTTGTTTGTGTTACACTGCCTGAGCACCTGTACACATTTTCACACCTGTGCGGTTCACATACACATTATCTACCTTATCTCCTCCTTAATGTTACACAATCTGGAGCTAGAAACGTGTTGCAATTTACAAATTATTTTTCTCACATTCGTCTTTATTTTAATGAACTATATTTCAATGTTCTCGATGGACAATAGAACTGGGGGCGTTGATGGCCAAGGAAACATGTTGGCATCACAAAGACAGGCCAGTGATACCCGTGGATACCCGTGCTGTGTGAGGCTGAGCATTATCCTGCTGGAAAAAAAGGGTTGTCAACCTGCACCAGGAAGGGAAGCGCACATGGTCACAGAAATTCCTAGACGTATCGCTGCATCGCCAGTGCTTCTTCAATCACCACCAGTGAGGGGCTGGAATCGTAATAAATGGCAATCTGACACCATGACATTTCTCGTTGGGGTGGTGTGCCGCTCTACAATGAAACGTGTATCACAGCGCTGACCAGGATGTCTCCAGACTAGAATTAGGCGGTCGTCTGTATCCAGACAGAAGCGTGATTCGTCGCTGAACACCACTCGACGCCAATCCGCAAGCTGCCTTGCTGCTTGTTCCTGGCAGAAGGTCACGCGTGCTTGACGATGCTGACGATGCTCAGGTCGTAATGGTAGATATACGTCTTAAGGGACGCCGCGGCGACAGATCCATCTTTGCTAGCCGCGTGGATATGATACTGGTTGATGATGGACACAGGCATATCCCCAGCTGCCATGACATGTCCCTGGATAGTGCTTAGCAACGCCCGTGGAGTCCTTACGACCTGTCGTACGACGAAATGATCCTCCCTGCTGGTGGTCCGGCGGGTCCCCTTCTCGACGGGTGTGTGTACCCTCATGTTCCTACTGCATCCAACACCGACTCACAGTGTAGGCAGAACTGTTCCTGTAGTGCAAGAAGACAGCACATATGGAAATCATGTCAGGTTATGGCGATACTGTGTGGCAACCTTCATTTTACTCGCGCGATTCGTTTGTGGTGATAATTTTTTCGCAAATGAGTGTCAAATCATAACTTTGTGCTTAAACCAACACATTCAATATCGCTACCAGCTGTCAGTTCTGATATACCGGCATCTGTCAGGGTTTTTTGTAAGGGTAGAAGGGGACCATAGGGCACCAAAAGCACCTTTGCAGTCACAATGATCGTGAACTATTTACACACAGTGTAGCCACTACGGAAATGGCATATGCAGTGACTACAAATAGTCATGGCACAGGGATAAATAATAGGGTGTATGTTTTCATAGTTGTGTTATATTCATTTCAATTAATAGTAACCTTACTATAATTTACATTTTAAAGCAATTTTCAGGCAGCAACTACGTATGTGCGGTGAAAACAGCCCACCTATTCTCCTACAACCCAAAGTTTTGTTGCAACTGCAAAAACATAAATTCATCTCAATATTCCCAAATAGGTTAAACTGTAATAACACGTATTCTAAAACTATCCTAAGTTTGTTAAAAAGGTATTGTTAGGTTGGAATACTATGTTGAAAAATGTTTAAAGCAAACGCGCATGAACAGAAATTATGACCGCCCACAAACGCATGCGTAGTTACCATGTGGCTTAGACGGTCCACGGACTCTTGTCAAGTTTTCCTGTCAAAAAAATTAAATAAATAACGTCACAAAAAATTCCAGCGGTTTGATATGACGGTACAATACTTTTAGACCATACGAAGACCCCGTAAATATTACGACTATTGGATTATTACAATATTCGGTGAATGAACTTGAAATAAATATAGGTTTGTTGTGTATTGGACGGCCTCGCGTACGGTGCCACTGAAATGATTATAGTTGTGTTTAATGCCCCACGATGGTGGAGTCACTTAAAGGCATATAACGGCCCCACGTATAATGGAAACCACTTTATTTAATTGGGCTATTACGGGTAATTGTGTGTTGTATTTGGGGTATATGCAATTATTCGGGAGTATATGTTAATGAACAAAGTTGTCATACAATGAACTGGTATATTGGAGTGGCCACATTAAGAAGAGATCAGTCATCATCAGCACTACAATTATCGTACCAAAAATATGCCACTACTGAGATAACTACAAAACAATAAAGCCACTCGGTTATTGAGGAGCGTTTAATTATTTAATTTGAAAGTTTGGCGAAGAAACATAAGCAACCAATGTTCATTAATAAAATACATGCAGCTCAATTTCCAAAACGCTCAAATCAGAATAACATTGTAATTAAGTTGACATTTGGTAGCGTAGGTTAGTCTTTTCACTATAAAGAAAAATAATTATTCGATGTCCAATAAATTAAACTGTCTCACTTGGTTATACGCCATTAATTAGCACTTGCCTCCGCTGCTCAGATTTATAAAAATATGTAGGTAAAAGCACAATGTGTCTACTTCAAAAGGAAGTGTAGGCAAATTTAATAACAAAACTTTGTAGAACAGGTTATGCAGGACTCTTGAAAACTAAGCTAGGAAAATCATATTGAACCTAACTGCTACCATCTGCAACTTACACTGAAGAGCCAAAAAAACTGGTACAGCTGCCTAATATTGTGCAGGGCCTCTGCGAGCACGCAGAAGTTCCGCAAGATGACGTGGCANACTATAAAGAAAAATAATTATTCGATGTCCAATAAATTAAACTGTCTCACTTGGTTATACGCCATTAATTAGCACATTAATTAGCACTTGCCTCCGCTGCTCAGATTTATAAAAATATGTAGGTAAAAGCACAATGTGTCTACTTCAAAAGGAAGTGTAGGCAAATTTAATAACAAAACTTTGTAGAACGGGTTATGCAGGACTCTTGAAAACTAAGCTAGGAAAATCATATTGAACCTAACTGCTACCATCTGCAACTTACACTGAAGAGCCAANTTGAAAACTAAGCTAGGAAAATCATATTGAACCTAACTGCTACCATCTGCAACTTACACTGAAGAGCCAAAAAAAACTGGTACAGCTGCCTAATATTGTGCAGGGCCTCTGCGAGCACGCAGAAGTTCCGCAAGATGACGTGGCATGGACTCGACTAATGTGTGAAGGTATTCAGGAGGCAATTCACACCATTAATCCTGCAGGGCAGTCCACAAATCCATAGGAGTGCGAAGTGGTGGAGATATCTTCTGAACAGCAGGTAGCAAGGCATCCCAGATATGCTCAATAATGTTCATGTCTGGTGATTTAGGTGGCCAACGGAAGTGTCTAACGTCAGAGGAGTGTTCCTGGAGCCACTCGGTAGCAACTCTCGACGTGTGGGGTGTCGCATTGTCCTGCTGTAATTGTCCACGTCCGTCAGAATGCACAATGAACATGAATGGGTGCAGCTGATCGGACAGGATGCTTATGTATCTGTCACTTGTCAGAGTCGTATCCAGACGTATCAGGTGTCCCATTTCACGCCAACTGCACACGCCCCATACCATGACAGAGCGTCCACCAGCTTGTACAGTCACCTGTTGACATGTAGGGTCCATTGATTCATGAAGATGTATCCATACTCGTACACGTCCATCCGCCCGATACAATTGGAAACGAGACTCGTCAGACCAGGCAACGTGTTTACAGTCATGAACAGTCCAATGGTGGTGTTAGCGGGCCCAGGCGAGGCGTAAAGCTTTGTGTGGTGCAGTCAACAACGGTGCACGAGTGGGCCTTCGGCTCCGAAAGCCCATATCAATGATGGTCCGTTGAATAGTTCGCACGCTGGCACTTATTGATACCCCGGCATTGAAATGTCGAAGATTTGATGTTTTACCGGATTCCCGATATTCACGGTACACTCGTGAAATAGTCGTGCACGAAAATCCAAATTTTATCGCTACCTCGGAGATGCTATGTTTCATCTCTCGTGCGCCGACTATAACACCACGTTCAAACTCACTTAAATCTTGATTACCTGTCATTGTAGCAGCAGTAACCGATCTAGCAACTTTGTCAGACGCTTGTTGTCTTATATATGCGCTGCCGACCGCATCGCGTAACTCTGATTGGTTCCATACCTCTGTTATTTGTATACGCATGCCTATACCAGTTTTTTTCGCTCTCCAGTGTATATCAGGCTCTACTTAGCTGTAATAGTCGTTATTCGGAAGACAGAAGATCTCATATTCGACCGCCTTATTAATTATATTATTTGTTACCCCGAACATTTGTTAACCATGAAGCAAATGTTCGTAGGCAGTCAATGTATATTAAACACCTTATCGAAATGAGCACACCAGGTGTCAGTTCGGACTGAGGCTTGTGCGAGCCGATTCAGACGGACACCATCAGACATGGTGGTGTCTCACAGTAACTTCCCTCTTCTTTGTAAATCGACATCTGTGGTGGAAAACTTGAGGAACTGGGTTATAATATCTTGTACCTTTTTAAGGCGTAACCATGTGTTGGTTCAGCGAGTGAAAAGGTATTTCCTTTTAACTGACTAGCATCAAGTGACGTAGTCAAAGTATGGATTTCACGTCACTTAGTTACCCACAGAAGCTAAAGACGATTGACTCTCACAATTACAATAGGCTTCGAACCTCATGATTACTGACTCGGTAATCGATTTTTTAAATATCATGCGGGGATTTGGTCTCGAACCGTCTCCAATCCGGCCTCCCCGACAAGAAATCCCTAGTGATTACGTCTACCAAGAATCTCCGGTATAAATCGGATACGTAAAATTATAAACATAGCAGCTGTTGTCGTTAAATTTGAATAAGATAAACTCTGAAAGGTCAACGTAAACCACTTCCCAAGTTAAAATATTTGTAGTTTATTAACAGTTGAGTGTGAAATGGGTGTTTGCTTAGAACTGTATCCGGTTAATACTGGTGCTCGAATCTGCAGCCACCAGAGTTGTTATTACGAACACCACTCATCGCGTATTGACTAAACAGAATCATCTAAAACCAATATTACTGTATAAATGTGTGTATACGTCATTTTGTATTTTCATGACATTTTGTTTCACTAACAATGTTTTTGTCCTGGAAAATGGGAGTTTCAAACTATTTGTAAAAACGGTTCTAACTGCAACCTGTTGTTTTTATACATCCAGAATTTCCACCTATTTTATTCTCTGTAATAGTGCGTGTTTATTTCAGTGTGTGATAATTATTAATATGAGGAAAATTATATTTGAACGTCGGACACTTGTTATAGCTATCCAAATAATTGAGAATTATAACTTAGAGAAATGGATGCTAGACATAGCCAACTATTACGAGAAGAGTCAGTTAGGTGCGTAATATACTAATTATCTTTCAAAAGACATAAAAAAGGAAACAATGGAAGGACGAAATTTTTTAATTTAACTGCGTGTTATTTTATTTTACTGAACAACAGTTGGCGTCAAATGTAATTTATCACGGACGTACATTTTACAGGCCTCACAATCTTCATATAAACTAATATATACTGTATTCGGTGGATTTTGCACACGTGTCTGCCATCTTGACAGTTTATGCCGTTAAGATAGAAGAAATCCAGTCGAAGGAAGCGTAATGTCATTAAAATTCGATAAGAGTAAGCATCCGATGATGTAATAGTAAATCGTTCGTTATCGCAGTTTGTTCGTAAATAGTCCCCAGGACACAGAGTGAAACCAGAATTGCGAAACGCCTCGAGTGCAAGCAAATAAATAGGCTGTTCGTGATACAGGAAGCAGTTTTAAAATCAACGTTTGAAAATGAAATCACTGCACCTTAACTGTATGCATGCTGCATTTTACACTGATATGCAGGTTCCCAGTTAAGTTGGTAGCTAATAAAGTAAAAATTCTTAAGTTTTTTTTCCTTGTGTCTGCTGTTTAAATTTATGAGAAACCAAATTGATTTTTCTTCTTTATACAAATTATATTACGAAATGCCATATTAGCGACAGCTCTACTTTTGTAGCAAATTTTACGTTTTCGTGTGTTTGACGCATGAATAAAGTTATTAGGTCCATGGCAATGTAGATGTCACATAAGGCAGAATGATATAACTTAGGAGAAAAGTATATCTCAAGCAGGGTTTTCAAAAGCGCTCAATTAACTACGAACAGCATGTAAGGAGTCGTTTCAACATAATGTGATACCAGCTTACGATGCTACTGAGTGATGGAAGAAAAATAATCCGAATGGGGTACAGTTCTGCCCTCGCAGAGTAGTATGATGTAGAGAGATATGGCGACTTGGAGCCAATCACGAGTCAGTCGCTAATACTTTCAAGAGGAAACCAGGAAGACCGGTTACATACCAGCGGCGACTTGGCGTGTCGTTTGGAAGGTCTAATGTCAAACATCGCAGCCTGTTATTGACAAGTTATATCTTTTAACGCTGCGTCTGATAGGTGCTCATCTCACCTGATGTTATACTATCTGTTTCGCACTTTCTCATTTCATTGATATCTCATGATGAGTCCATTTATTTCTGTATTTTCCGGTTTACTTTAATATTTACTTTATCTGCAGGTTTTTCATCGCATCGTCACTTAATTGATCCCACTTCCTAACAGTCGACGCTTCATTTCATAATGGAAATAATAATCTGGCTAACATATTATGAGAAACTTGGTCTGATATTTCGTTACTGAGTTTAGAGTAAACGTGATTTTACTATTGTGATAAAGATATATTAACGGGTGTGAACTCCCGTTCGTGCTTGTACCAGTATGCAAGAAACTCTCATCCGTCCAGTGGAGAAGTGCCTTACTGCAGTCACATGCATGCTCACCCTCCAAGAAGGCTTTGCTCAGAAATTATCTCATACCTATCTCACATCACAAATCATAAGAGGCCTGCTCAGAAAAATCATTCCAGCACCGACATCTCCCGTCAGCCTCTTCTCTTACCACAAAGGTTGGGACTAGCACTCACCTCTTACAAACAATTTTCAGAACACTCTCATTTATCACATTTGCGAGAGGGGTTCCATTCCCTTGAGACGAAAACACCTGACTATCCGGGTCGTTACCGCAGGATATTCTAAAAAAATAATTCATTCGATTACTAAACAAAAGTTGCGAGCTTACCTATAGGGGTAACATTTCTGAATGGACGCACAAATGAATGAACGGCTAATTGACAATTGATTTCAAAAAGTACAATAATTATTATCATGGAGGAAGGAAGCTTTCCATTTACGGTCTACATGGGTTCACAGCATGAACACATTACTCAACCGCAGGTTGCGGCAAAAACTTGCTGAAATTATATTTGCATATATAGCCTAAATCACTTTTAATTAAATTCAGTGAAAATACACCAATGGTACTTAAGCATTATCGTCGACTGTACGTCCACCGAATCCGGTCATCCAGCTCAAAGCTCTTCCAGCTATCGGAAGCTCGGGCGGTCCGCAATAAAAAATGCCGATAAAAATTTACTCCCACGCTGAACCGCGCTTTAACACTCACTAAACACCTAAATTGATTAAATAACTATAAAATTTAACAAAAAAGATCAAACAATGGCTCTCGCCAGGGGCCTGACCACCGCATCCGAACTTACGAGCCAACACCCGCGTCTACATGCTTCTCTCGCGCCCGCCCGAACTGAACTCTTTCGACCCGCGTCGTGAAGCGACGCAGAAAATTTGCCCACCAAACTGAGATCAGAGATCCCGGAAATGGCCAGTAACCAGGCACGCTCCACATCACCATGCAGAACCACCTGTTGATATGCCGAAACTACAATTGCGATACGATGGAGGCGTTGACCCCTGGGAAGTCACACCACCTCGAGCAACTGCAAGTCCAGCTGACCGCAAAATCCACTCCACGGCAACTTGCCTCGCACCTGCTGTTTCATTGCCAAGAGAAAAATTAAAAAAATTCAACTGGGCAATTTAAATATTTTCACAGCCACGACAACATATATATGATGTCCATGAAAAGGAACGAATGTCCAATATAATTGAAGAAATTAATTTTCTCTTTTCGCTTCTTATTTGAAGATATTTTACGAAGGACTGGAAATTTCCTTTTGAAAGCATTTACTTTTGTTTTATCTGCCGGTATTTTCATATCATAGTTTCTAATTGTTTTGTTAACATTGTGAATGGAGACCTGGAAGTCATATTTGAAACAATTTAATAGCAGTTTGCAGCATAAAACCCCGCTTATAATTTTCGGTTGTTAACGGTGGTGCAACCATGATAAGAAACTTACAGTTTCATATAAAAATAATGATAGAAAGGTGGAAAGAAAGGGAGAAAGCCATAAATTTGTCTTACGCTTAGTGCTTGAGTTGTTAGTTGCCGTTCTGATAAATTTCAATTTACCATAACCGCTACTTAATTGTTTTTGCTATCGTTTCGTGGAATGTCAAGTAATCTTGCTCTGTTTATTCAAATGAAGTATTTTTTTACTGCTATAAAATCTTGTGTTTATGGTCTGTTTCTACAATAAATAAGTAGCCATCAAACATACTCGTCCTATTGTTTCCTCCTCAAGCAAGATAGAACAGTTTTTCAGTAACTTATTCCACTTCCTGTGTTGAGTAGACTTGTACCTATGCAGTGTTTTAATTTCCGTATTCCTTCTGAATGGGCAAACTGATGTGCAGTTTATGTACTTGAAATTCGCTCTAATGTTAAGATTAGTCAGTAATAACTCGTTTATTTCTGAAAACTGGAAGACTTTCAGCGTGAAAAAATCCTTTTCAGTAGTAATATACACCTATCATTGAAGTTACCGCCTGCGTACTTAAATAGTCATAGTATCCAGCTCTCGTTTTCTGGTTACGTATTTTCTTTTACGTTAAACACTGTGACTTCCTAATAAAACATATAGTTTAAAATGAAGACCTTTGAAATACTACTGTGTATCTCTTGCGTGATAACTGTCTTTAAAAAAATTGTTTTTAGCGACCTGCCTTGTGAGAAATGACTTATCGCAAGTCATTCCTTAACCTAATTTTTGTACTGTTTTATGGTTTTCTGTGTTTAGTGCTGTGGTCTACAAAGTGTGCCGAAAAATTTCGGTGAATGGTATCAGAAAAGAAATAATACAGAAAATACAAACAACTGACCTTTATTATCCATCAAAGTAATCGCTATTTGCTACAACACACGTTTGGCAACGTTCATAAAGCTTCTAGCAACTAAGTACACTCAAAATCATTTAGTGTAGAATGTTATTTTTCTAATTCAATCATGTGTATTAATCTGAATCTTTGCTGAAAATGTTGTACATAAATTTTATTTCTTCAGCCTAAATTCTATTTTCTTACTTTACTACATTGCAAAACTAAACAAAAAGTACTCTTTCCTTGGATTAATTTTATTTGCTTTCTATTTATGATATTACTAATTTTAAAATGCAGAACTGTAATGTCACTTAATTTATCATATTTTCAAAACTAGCTTGGACATTCCAAGTTCCATATTGTACTGCGTTATATTTCTTATATAAGTATTGAGTCTGAAACAGACATTAGGGCGTTATGACTGCATTCCAGCCACATATATATACTGTATTTATATACTGACACTTGAAATAAATGCTGTTCTATATAATAGACCACTAATCTAAAGGTATAATTCCACTTTCAAGCTTATAGACAAGTTTGCAGAAAAGCATTTCCTTTCTTCTAAACAGCAACATTGATTACATCGCATATATGAATGTTTAGAGTCGCTACTATACATAGTTGGGAACTTCCCCACGCATTTGACTGTTTGCCAAGCAAATGTAGGAACGCTACAATGAATGTATAGGAGAAAACCTTACCATTCCTTCTTTCTCACTAAGCGTAACACACTGGTATGGTAAATTTTCTAATAATTTCTTAGAGTGTAACCGAGAATTACAAGCAGTCGTGTTCATTAAGTCACTTAAAACAATATTTTTATTTATAACTTATTTAATCAGTTGTTTTTTATCACCACTGTTTAAGGCCCTTACATTAGCAAGAAAAACATAAGAGATACCCATATGCCCATACGATGAAACGTCTGTAAGAGCAAATAAATCGTTAAACATGCATAGTCATGAGCTACAATAGCGAATATTCCTCAAAGTTTTAACGTAATGACGTACGCCTCTATAAAACATAAAAATTATAGTTAACTGATAGGTCGCAAAATCTGTTTCAGCTTGAGTCGTTGGCACTAAAGCCACTGAACCCGATTATTGCATTAAATATGGGAATATTTGTAGATTGACGCCTTGAATGGTCGCCCTAGCATACTTTCAGTCAGATTCACCATGTTTCAGCATTACAGCTATTGCCAGTGACGGCTGATGGACGGCTCTTTAGGAGTTCACTGGCTGTTACTAATGCAAGAATATGGAGCAGGCGTGATATTTCAGACTTTATTTATTCCCATTTTAAATTAATGTGCGCTTACAACATGGCAAGCGCAAAACGTTAGCTCACTACAACCGATTGTTACGAACTATGCTTTTAAGCCATTCGTACGTGAAAGTTGCTGGGGGCGTAGCTCAATAATGAATCATGATTAGGTAGAGCCCAACAGTATAAGATGGGGTTTATTAACATTAGGATTATACAATTATTATTTATGTTACTATTGATCGGAGGAGCTTTAAATTGAATACCAGGATGATTATTCATGATATTTACCCCACGCCATTTTATTATAATCTAAATGGAAAGTCATCACCTTCTTAATGTTGCCAGAGGCTGATTCTACGAGACGGTTAACGACGGCCAGACACACCCATCTTCCGTGGTCTTCTCTCTGCTCGGGTCGACGACAAAAGACGCTGTTCCGGGTGTTGCGCCGGCCGATATCGGGCGTGTTGTTTTTGCGGCCCCGTTTACTGGCCAGTGGAGGGGATTTCTGCAACTGTCTTCTTTCTGCTCGGTGGTGTTGCAATCACGCTCGTTTCCTGGGCGCTTGTTCTAAGTTTCGTCGGGAACTGCCCACGTCGCCACGAACCCACTCTCTCTCACCCGACGAAAACAAAGTCGTCATGAAATTGGTATTCAGAGTACGGAGTCGTTTCTAAGGCAAGCACATTCGGGTATCTTCGGCTTTGAAGACTATTTCCACCTACTCTACCCAAGTCTTGTTGTTTGCTTGCATGTTCGGCAACCTACAAGAAAAATGTAACTAAGAATATTTTTATCGGAATTGCCGGAATGTGTAGAAAAATTGTATTTGGAACCAAATAGAAAATAATAATATTTACCGTTTGTCGTAAACTATAAATGCTTGAAGAGTTTGTTACATACCAGCTACAAATCATATGTAGTTGTCTTAAAATTGAAGGGGAATATGAGCAATCATCGTTGGTGATAACGCCATTCCGCGACTATTTTTTGGGCGGGAGTATCGTTCATTTTTCTCTTCCTGACATCGCAGTGCGTTTGTTTCGCGGTTGTTACATATTTTATCCGTCTAATTAATTAGAAGAATGGCTCGCCAAGGACGGATTTCGGATCGCCAGCAGTCAATCATTTTGGATTTCATGGAGAGCCACCCAGACCTGCGGCGAGGAAAATTTACCCCGCAATTTGCAGCGACCCTAAAAAGTCAGTACTGGGTGCAGCTGACCAACATGCTGAACGCCGATGGTCTTGGGCCAACTAAGACAGAGGAGAAATGGGTGAGGGTATGTCAGTGTTATTATGTATTAAGGTCTTAATATCCAATATAATTTGTTTCATGCCAGTTTATACTAACAGTGGTACACTTTCTGTAAGGTGTGAACATAACTATTAAAACATGTAGGTTTGCAGATTTAATTAGTGATGTTTCCCAATGAATAAATGTCTTAGTACCAAGTTACCTTACGTTTATTGTAGTTTCCCTACTTTGCATTAAAAATGTTTCGTAAAAAGGCCTTTTGGGGCTTATTGAAGTTGCTTACACATTTCTTAAAGGCGCGATTTCCAGTAAAATCTTTATCTTTAAAGAAATGTATGTTAGGAAGGGTTCTTATAATGAAGTAAATTGTTGAATNAAAAAAAAAAAAAAAAAAAAAAAAAAAAAAAAACGAAACACCTTGAAAAATCTAGGTGTAATTTGTAATTGCTTAGAGGAGCATATGTAGGCCTAACAAAAACTGTCAAGCAACAGTTGAAAAAAAAGAAGAAAAAGTATATCAATAAATCTTGCATAAAAGGCTAAAACAGGAAATGGTAGGCCTAGTTTACACTACAATGTAATATTATTCAGGAGAGTATTTGTAATTTACAGTAACCTAGGATGTAACCTGAGAGTGTATTTGCTATTTAAAGTAATGAAAACAAACTTACTAAGGTTACTCAAGTATTTACTACTATAAGTTTAATGTTTTAACTGCTGTTTCATCATTAAAATGAAATCAATTCAATAATTACAATGTGTTGCAAATGTTTGCACTACAATTTCCTTGCAGATATTCAAACAAGGCAAACAAGGAAGTCATCACAATAAATGTGTACAAATAACAAAATATACACATATAACTTTTGATGATGAAAATATTTTTTACCAAGCATTTCATTTCAGGGAATAAAAATTAATTTTGCAAGTTTCGAAATGTGATTACAGAAATCCTACCACATAAAAGGCATGAAAGATTGATTGGCCAGCTCAACNGATTGCCCAACTCACCTCATTGGCACAAAAAACAGTAGAAAAATGATATAGTTAAAATACTACACACATTGTTATTATTGTTAAAACTATGTAATCTGTAGATCGATAAATAATTTTAACAAATAACTATTTAAGTAAGACATAATTTACACTAATAAGAGCTATAACAAACTAGTTAATAAATATGTATGTAAGTTAACAAAAAGCTGTAAAATAGTACCAAAGTATCACATCATAAGCAGCTCTGTAATCTTGTAAGTAGCTCTAATGGATATCTGCAAGCTCAAACGACACTGTTTGCTTTTTAAACTCATAAATTGTTTGTAACTGGAAAAAATTATTTCAGACATGTGAAATCAAAAATACATTGCTGCAAAAACCAGCCAATCACAGTAACCCAATTTATTATTCTCTTATTCTTATAGACATGGATTGACTGGAAAAGTGCCACAAAGGCAAAGGCTGCCAGAATTCGGTGCCTACAGAATGCGACAGGTGGAGGACCTGTTAAAGAAATTCTCACTGTAGTGGAAGAGAGGTTGATGGCCCTGATTTCTTGGCATGCTGCCACTGGTTTCGAAGGACTGCGTGAGGGAGGTTTCGAGCTGCAGTGTGTGCTTACACCAGCATCCACCCCAGTGGCAGCATCCTTGACTGCAGCAACACCATCAGCATGTACCTCGCAGACCACACCCACCACAACTCCACCCAACACAACATCCACAACAGTAACACCCACGACAGCACCACAGGAAACATTACCGTCTATGAATCCAGAATTTGTTATGGCCAATTTACTACAGGAACCTCTAAATATAAGTAATAGTTCCCAGGCACAAGACATAACCATCACCACTGCCACCAGCTTCACCAGCCCACAAGAAACCACCACTCCTACCACCTTCGCCAGCCCACAAGAAACCACCACTCCTACCAGCCAGTCTCGAAAGAGGCGCAGAACAAATGCAACAGCTTCCATCTTTGAAGCAACATCAGCTGCGTACCAAAGACTGGAGGAGGCGAATTGTGCATCCCGCCAAAGTATTGCTCTGGGAATGAATAGACTTGCTGATGCATCAGAGCAGCAAGCCCAGGGATTGCATGCAGTGGCAAACGGATTGAATGCTTTAGCTGCAGCAATCAGCAATATGTCACGGAGGGATTTGTAATCAGTTTATATTTTTTAAGGGTGTTCGTGGTAAAGTAAGCACTCCTGAAATTTGTACTTTAAGCTTGATTCAGTTATATTCATCTGACAAATTTATAAACATTACTATACGACTTTCATGTGGTACTGACATGACTTCATTGTTCAGTAGTCTACTGCATATACTCGTAAGGTGAACAAAAAGTAATAACGATTGTCGTACATGTCAATTTTGTTTGTGAATACTGATTAAAGTTTACGTTTTTCTTTGCTATTCACATATGAATGCCCATGTGCTCTGCTCTACTTTCCTGAGGTGATAAGAAATGTATATTTTTATTTATGCTGTCTATTTAAAGTTTCAGATGGGTTTAATATGATTCGAAATATGCCCAGGCTTCATTTAAACTTTTCCCCACTGTGTCACGGGAACAGCACATTTTTAGATTATTGTGTTTCATCCTTCATACAGGCAGACAATTTGTTTTCAACCGTCATTAAATGACATAAGAAATTGTTTTTAAAACTATTATGACTACATCACAGAAGACGTCACACTTCTTTGAGTACTTACTTGTGAGGTTATTTTATTTCAGTAGAATGTTGCGCAATCTTATGTTCCTACTGTATTAATTGCAGTTGTAAAAGTATTTGCGCACACATCTAAATTCTAACTGAAACAGTACATGTCTTAAAGTGCAAACACCTCACAAATTATCAACCAGTTACGCTGGATTCACTATAGCGCAAAAGGGGCGATGCAACAGACTGCCAGCTATTCAGAAGTCAGTTCAGTTTATTGCAGAAACAACATAAATGGCCAATGCTAGAGGATTTTAGCTCAGAAAATATTTATATTTGATTTGCATCACGTACGCAACAAACTGGAAAATAGATCAGAAGTTCGGACTTCAAATATCTGGTATGCTGTGCAGTTAGTAGCTAATTGCACAAAAAAATTTCCACTGAAGAAAATGTAAATATTGAAGAGCATGGACGTCCTGAATAAATACTTCTTGGGCAACCACAAATACCACTACTGGTAAAAATTTGGTTGGCATATATGAGTGATACAAATACTGAATATTTACAGCCTAGAGACTGTTTTGTTGCACTTGCCGGAAATGTGTATTCGCAATAATGCGAAATTTTTGCTGTCGCACCTGTGTTGTGCCCGTCAAGCATTACGCGTAGCCCTCCTATATGTACAGGCAAATGGTGGTGTTTCTTTTATGTTATTAATGACAGAAACAATTGTCATAAAACTTGGTGCCTAAGCCAAATAGTTCCAAATTTGTACAGCATATTCCCACCATAATTATCATCACTTAATGCAAAGGGTTTTCATATCTCTTAACACATCATTTTTGGCTAATAATCTTGATACAAGAAAATTACTTTTGGCTTATAAAATTTGAATGGCATCACCAACACGAGCATTATTTCAGCGGAATACTAACAATTCAAAACCTGTATTTACACTGTCAATGTAGGACCTGATTTCTCCCCAAAATACTTAGTTAAAGGCTTGTGGGAGTTAATAACTCACTGTTTATAACAACTTTTATGAACTGAAATGTTCACCCAGATATTTTATAACTGTATTAACATTTCAATTAAACAATCATTGTTGCATGTGCAGTATAAAACATATTTGTTACCCCCCTCCACTACCCATACTAATGACGTGTACAAAGTTATTGTTAAACCGGTTTGTGGACAGTCATATAAATATGCGCATTAATTGAGGTCCTCAGAAGTGCAACACAGTATATATACATCTCTGTAAAATATTGTTAATCCCTTCAAAGTTTAGCAACAGACAATTTCCAGGGTGGCATATCTTCCCAGGCAGTGGAATGCAAAGCCTTTTTTGGGACAGCAAAGTATGTCAAATACAGCAAGAAAAGCATTACAAATTGTATCACTTCAGTCACAAAAACAAAAACTATGTATTATTTATTATGGTAGTAAATTCTTAATTTTAGGCATTACAAATTATGTTACAACTACACTAACTTTTGAATTTTTAACTGGCTCTATAGTTACACATAAATATTTCTTGCGAAATGGTTTTCTAATTTATATTTTCAGTATTGCGGTCATTGCTGAAATGTTTTGATATATGTAGTCACAGGCTTTCTTTTTTTCTGAAGGTTGATTTCAGGAGTGCTTGCTTTTGTGTTGACAGACTGCAGTGTTTATTTCTTAATATATTTGACAATTTGAATAAAGCCATAATTTTCAAGGTATAGTCTGTTTGCGGTTTCTCCACAATTTGTAATCAAATCTTTGAAAAATCACTCCATGTATGATGTATTTGGTTTTCTCCTAAACATGCCATGCATCACAGGCATTTTATACTTGTGTTAACATAAAAGTACTTTAATTTGGTTAAATTGAATTTGTACTTATATGTTACGTACAAATTATAATGTTAGGAAATTAAAACTTATTAGGCTTGTTTACAATCTACTATGATTACATAATTGCTAACTATGTGTGTAATAGAAAATTACTTTCCAATATATTCCTGGGTGCATTGAAGTATCCTGTAATTGTGTTTTTGTAATAATACACGTTACCATGTGAGTAAAATAAGAATTAAATACAGTTACACTATAATTAAGGGGGATATAGTATAGATACTACCAAGAGGTATTTGTTGTGTTCTAATGTATGTTAAATCTCAATAGATTGAAGTTCTGGGTGTGTGCAGTTCTTATGCTGCGAGAGAAACTAATCTGTTGTAAGCTAACTGATGATTTTGGGTGATGCAGACTCAAATTGGAACATTGCAATTCCACTACAATTATCTCAATTAGGAAGGTTTACAAATGTATTACTCTAATGTATGTTACGCTACTGGGATTATACCGTGTATACTTCATGTTAAGATGTACGACTAGTGGGTAAATAAAAAAACCAGTCCACTTTTTGAAAGTAAGTAACATTGCATTTGCATTGGAAAAGCCGCAGCCCATATCCTTCAGATCTGCTTTTTAATTTTTCCCTTATTTTCGTAAAGTATATTGTTATAAATTTACATCCCTGAGATAGTTTACGGCTAATTAAAAAAAGAACACTTCGTTGGCTACAAATACTTCAATTTGTTGTTACAGCATTAAATACATTTTATTTTCATGCACAATTATAAATTACTTATTATTTCAGATGGAATTTAGAATTAGAATGTAAGGAAACCCAATGTATAGTAGTTTTAAGCATGCTCAAAATAATACTGTTTTCATGAAAACGTGCTTATGTGACAAGAGATCGCGTATGTATATCCAGAAGTGCTGTGACAGAACTATGCACATAAGAAGCACTCGCATACAAATGTGTCCTTTCCGTATTATAACAACTTTCAATAGTAATTTTAGGGCCGTAGCTAAAGGTAAGGGGCATAGGGGTTGTTACTCCACAAAATTCATTTAACAAACCTTCAATTATGAACACAATATGTTTATACTCAAACTCTAAAGAAAATTCAAACAAATGGTTTATACGTATAGTCACTGATTGAAATTCAGGAATTAGGTTGGAAGTTTGGGAGTGAGTGGACATATGTATTTATGTAATACATAATTAATGTTCATATGTAAAATATAAATGGTATTTCAATATTTAAATTTAAGTAACAAATACTTATGTTCAAAGGTAAGCAATGATTGTATTTGGAAAAGTTTAAATTTATGTGGTGTGGTTTAACACTACTCCAAAGCTTGTGTATCCCTCTTCAAACAAAATGAGAAAATTCTTGCGTGTGTTCAGTTTCATACAGTTTTATTTCCATTGTACATGCGCTTCTGCCAGATGTCTAGTAGCAGTGATTGGATACCCTTGTTCCTTTAAATTGTGTTACATGGCTAAAATGTTGGCGACTTTCTTAATTTGTAGGTTCAATTGCATTTTCAAAACACACTGTCCCAGAAAGACATTTTAGGACAGAATTCATAATGAGCATATTTGAGCAATACTTGAAACATACTATTCTTATATTCATACTTAAGTATGATTCTTAATTCATAGTGATAGATTGAGTATTGCTGATTTAAATAGCTAGATGCAATACTTCAAATAAGTTGTACTTATTATGATTTCATAGTAAATAAATAACTTTTGCTTATTTATGGAATATGAATAATCACACTAGCATGACTTATTCACGTATGATAGTTGTTCAGGTCTGCTTCGTTGTGAACCTAAAAAATGAATATTTATATTACAACTATGTTGTTCACAACATATTTTCATTCCAAATGTTATTTCTATCAAAAATTTACAGAAACACATTTTATGTAGATAATTACGTGGGACAAATGGCAAAATTATAATCCTACATGCTTTGATGTGAAAACATAACCTCTCATCACAACCTTTGTGTATCATTGGTTTTACTTACTACGACAATTTTGCACAATTTGCGTATGAAGAACCTTATTTTTTTTATTTGTAGTACAGTCGCAGGTTCAGTTGTTTAACAAACAAATAGCATCATGATTTTAGATAAATATGTCGCACATGCAGACTCAACAAGAAAGCAGCCTTTTGTTATTAAATAAAAACCATTATATATTAAAACTCTTCCCGAAAAGTAGCAGATTAAACCGTTATAATGGTGAAATATTCAATACTCAGAAGCGGACTCATTGTTATAACTTGTGAATTATTTAACATTGTTTCTTTAATGTTGACAAAGGGTCAATCAGGATATCACAACATAAATTTTAGTACACAAAATAGGGTCACCGTATAATTATTATTACAGGAAGGTGTTCAAACTAGCAGGTTATAATTGAATACGTTTGTAATACGCGTACTAAAACAGAGGTTATGTTGGCAGGACGCTAGCGTGAGATGCCAGCAAGCATTTTCACAATCGATAACGTTCGTGGAATGATGATTGTTAACGCTGGTTCATACAGTCTAACGAAAAACGAGGCTATCATAAATAATTGATAGCCCGTAATGCAACTGCCTTTCCAAACACTAATCATTAAATGTTTAGGTAAAGTTTACAAGTAGACCACTAGGCTACCAAAAATATGTAAAAAAACTAATTTAAGTACTCTGGTACTTGACATTCTGGCCTACATAATTTTAATCATTAAATGTGTACATTGCATTTGACTGTTTTACAAATAGTGTAGGAATATGGCATGTTTCACGTATTAGTGGTATTTATATTCAAACACAAGGATCACAGTTGTATGATGCAGATCAACTAGTCTCAGTCCAAAACCAGTAATGTTTTAGCCTTGTAATAACTGTAACATTTTGTTTGATATTACAGAAAGAACAGAGCACAATGCATATCGCTAGTTCAATTTAATAGAATGAATTCCGTGTAACTGGCAAAATTATTGATCTGAAATAAATACGTTGCATTTATAATAATTCTTCGACTCTTCACTGGCCATCTCTCTTTGACATAATCTTGCTTTATTAGCTGGGACATGAAACCGAAAATTCCCAGTGGTCATGAACTCAACATGCACTGAAATTTTCATCAATTGCCAAATAACAGTAGGTAAATGACCTACAAAAGTACACTTTAAAGAAACCTTTTCATATAACTAACTGAAAGTCATGTATAATGCTTAAGCTACCTTTTCTTTTGCATTTGTAAACAATTGTGTTTTGTATGTGCGCTCTATATTTATGTATGTCACGTATGCTACTTGTGTTGAGTAGATACATATGTATATGTATATGATAATGTATATGTATATGTATATGATAATGTATATGTACACACAGAGAAAGTGCAAATAAAATGTGCTGAGCATTATTCCAGCAGCATGTTGTTTGTTATAACAATTTTCTCCTACAATTGTTGTGTAATGGTGTGGGGGAGGGTGTTGCTTCCTTATTAAAAAAAACGCACCTGTGGCAAAATTGTATTCGTTGGTTTAAGAAGGGTAAAATGAGATCATCCAGTGTTCCAAGTTTAGTCAGAAATTGCAAACTTCCTTTGTTTTGGTAATGGCTGACCTTTACAATTTCATGCTTCACTATTAATGCTGTAATATATGTAGAAAAGTACTACAAGCATTTATATTCTCAGTAGACTACTTAATTAGTACATGTAGCCATATAAATCTAATAACTTGCTGATTATCAGCATGAGGTGCTGGTAGAGTACATAACATTGCCTGTTCCAAACTTCTGTATTATTTTTATCTCTTTCAGTGATGGAGTTGTCTGTATATAATTTTCATTCAGCGACAATTAGCAAAATTGTTCGAATGCACAGTTCCTGCGAATTAAGAAATTATGCAGTTAACAAGGTGAGCCATACAGTCACCCAGTTCGACAGTAACGATAAAATGTACATGTTCTCCTTGACTTGTGTGAGCTGCTGGGTTTTAGGGAAGGTTGGCCCCATGGTATAGGTTGTTATTTAAAACAAGGTGGAACTACAATTTACAGTACTAACAAAACTTTCATTGGTAATGCTGCTTTTTTTACAAAAGGAACATATTTACGTATTCATTACAAACCATTTAACCATGTAAAATATATTTTTTTTAATACTTATATATAATCCTTTATAAAACAAATCACAAACACACTTGTATGACTGCAGCAAACTTTCTGTTAAAACATTGAAGGTAACTTACTGATACACAACGGCACGAAACCTGGCATGTAATACATTAAACACTAATCAGATCTTTTGTTTTGGTATGGACTTTGTCATCTTTAGGAGTGGTGACCTACTATTCCCAAATATTTGGAAAAGATTATCCATACTAAGACGCTTTCATCCATGAATGAGAAGATGTACAGTTCATGTGTAGGTTTTATATTCGTTTATGTCAATGTGCAAAATAGGAACATATTTTGAAATACTTATGTTATTGTCATACATGTAAATTGTTTGCGATAATAATGTATGTGTGGATAACAAAAAGGAAATACCTTGTATAAACTACTACTTAAGCAATTCAAAAATTATGTTGCACACAAATGGTGTGAAGACTCTGATTTTATTGAATAAATAACTTTTTGAGTAGTAAAACGTATTATTTTTAAACCACCTTTCGTACCACTACAGTTACTACAAAACTCAGAATATAATTTGCCTGTTGTAAACATTTTGTAATTATCCCAAAAAGGGCTTATTGTATACTACAGGCACTGCATATAATAATAGTACTACTAATTACAAACAAGGAGTATCATTTGCTCCCTCAGTTTGGTGGACTGAATAAACAACTGTGGGCGTCAGTTGCAAGTGCGAATTGGGGCTCATTAATGTGTTTAGTAACATATTACACGGTAACAAAAATGACACACTCCTTTTCCATAGTACCAAACTAAGTTTTATTGGTGCTGCTACTATTATAACAAAATTAATGTTTACAAACAAATTCATAACTACCAATGATTTTACACACTATAAATTTAATAAATAATGACCATAGTTCCTTACGATTAAAATATATTACTAATGTTTCTC